>JAGFPH010002762.1:29656-52616 GCA_018207615.1 Philaenus spumarius
CTTGTTTTGTGGTTCGGGGTTTTTATTCAAATCTGTGTGATTTTGTCGCCACAGTGCTCTTTTATTTGTTTAATGGTATTAGTCAACAAAATAATATCAAATTAAAGTGCAATACATCATAAACATAGTAGGTCTAAACGTATTTATAATTTAGTTGTTTAGTTATTGTTTTTGTTCCTTGTTTTGTCGTTCGGGGTTTTATTCAAATCAGTGTGATTTTGTCGCCACAGTGCTCTTTTATTTGTTTAATAGTATTAGTCAACAAAATAATATTAAATTAAAGTGCAATAAATCATAAACATAAGTAGGTCTAACGTATTTATAATTTATTTGTATATTTTATTTACAACTAGGGGAAACCCCTGCATGCTCCGCACGCCAACCCCGATGGAACCTTCTATACACATAATCATGTTGTTTTCTTTATAATAAAGGTATAGGATTAATAATAACTCCAAACCTAAGATGGTAAATAATGTTAAATGTTCGAATCAAATTATTTTGTATATTTTATAACAGCAGTTATAATAAAGGTTAAAAGAACCAGCAAGGCTCAGGTTTACACTTTAATAAAAACCTAACCTAAAATTTAGAAATACAAATAGTTGCTTCAAAGTGTGAAATCAGGTGTTAATGGAAATATTAGAGCAAAAAGCTGTTTTATCTGTTATTTTATTCAATTGGTTTCTGTGATAATTCATCAGTCTAGGCCTAACCTAAGAATTTTTTCCGACTAAATTTACAAAATATTGAAATAAAAATGTGTTTATCAAAACGAACCATAGCCTATGTTATTTAGGGGTAATGAAACTTTTGATTAGTAAAACTATTTTTTCAATCGGTTCATTAGTTCCAGAGATTACCCCGTGCAAACAAACAAATTTTACCTCTTTATAATATTAGTTTAGATTATATCAGTACAACAGGAATTATCAACTTCTATACTGGGGTGCTATTTTCCTGAGCTGGTGCACTGGCCATTTCGTTTGCAGCCTTGCCATTTACGTTTTTCGCAGATATCTTCACTTTCGGCTTTTGTGTAGAAAATTTGTTTTTTGTTGATACAGCTTTCTCTGAACAAATTGTTTTTTAAGATACTCCGTGTAACATTTGTGTGCAGATTATAAGCGATACTTTAGCAAAACCTACAAACTGAAATTCAATAACTTTGATGCTATACCAATATCATAAAAATCTTTTTCACCCTTTTGAATTACTCTGTAGGGCGTTGAATATTTATTACAGGTAAAGGAGAATATAATTATGTAATAGCAATTCATTTTTTCTATTAAGCTACGAGCGTTTTTAACCTCCTTTGCAAGAGTATTCAATGACTGAATATTTCATAGTGACCTTGGTAATTTGAGGATGATTATGCACTGCACAAGAAATAAAAGAATTGAAATCCTGAAGAAAGCACGAATTACTTAACAGTTTACTAAACTCAAGCTCAACAGCTAACTGATTTGAAATATTATTTTTTTAACTTAAGGAACATTATGTAACTCTGTTGGCGAAGCCAGTTTTTGGGTTTACCAGCACGAATAAAAAAAAAATATTTGTAGAACAGGATGTCAATGTTACAACCATAATTTATATTAATTTATAACATATTTTTTGATCTCAGCTAAGGCCTGAAACTACTTCCAAACTAAACAAAACAGAGGCAATAAAAACAACCACATTGAATCTAAACAGGCGCACAAAATAGACCTTCAATATGTTCAAATTCAAGAAGCCATATATTTAAATTTTTGTTAAAAAGGTTTAACTCCATCAATTGATTTTATATTAGTTGGCAAAGCATTAAAGAATTTAGGTGCCTTGTATATGAAACATTTGTGAAACAAAGTCAGTTTGGCTTTGGGTAATATACAATACCTCTCCTATTATGTATATTAGATTCGATGTAAGATAGATTTCGGTGTACCTATCTTTCCTTTTATAGCCGCATTTAGGATGACATACACATATAACCTTCGCAAAGATAAAATATTCAACTGCCTAAATAAGGGCAAGGAATGTTCTAATTTTGATTTATATAAAATTGATCTAATTATATGTTTCTAAGTTTTAATTATAGGCATAAGTGTGTTCAGGTATGTACCACCCCACACCAACAGTCCATATCTCAGTTTAGAATTAGCAAGTGAATAATATACAACTTTTAATAATTTAATGCTACAAAAAGATCTCAAATAATACGCCTTTCTCAATACCAGACAAAGTTTCTTATTTAGTTCCTTAACGTAATCTTTCCAGCATAATTTATAGTCTACCGTTACTCACAGATACTTTAGGCTATTAACTCTGCCAATAGTTTCACAGTCGCAACGCACATCAGATGAGCACGACAGTGCATGATACTTGTCTTCATTTTCAAAAGTTATTTCATTTTTCAAATCAAAAATTATATATTTAGTTTTTTTACTTAGTACCGTACCACGTAATGTGTCGCAAACCTCCACCTGATACAGCGCAAATTCTGGACAAGAACCTTGTTTATGTCTCTAAGATTTTGTCCACTATACACGAAGGCAGTGGTTATCTGCAAGGGCAGTTAACTCTCCCCTGAAATTACCTTCACAGAAACTATTAATATATATATATATATATAACAAATAGCAAAGCACCAAGAACTGAACCCTGAGAAACTCCATTTTGGACCTTATTTGTATACGATTCAAAAAAATAACTAGAGAACATTTCATAGAAGCTTAATCTTGCACAAAGTACTGGCTAAATCATTCTCATTTTAGCCAGAAATAATTCGTCCATAGTACAAAAAATATGCAATTAATTTACAATTATTACTTAATTTCCGCTTGTAAAAGAAAGAGCTCATTTCAATTTCAAGCAATCTCATTTTGTAGATTAAAACTCAATCATATATTTTTTCTGTCATTTTTCTTGTTATCACGCATACATTTGTTTAACCATGTGTTTCTTATAACTATAACGTTGTTTTTCCTCTGTGTTTATGTGTTTCAGAAACTTTATACGCTTCGCTCAAGTCCCATCTATCTGACTTTCTCTTTAAAAGTCGAAATTAAACTCAGAAACATAAATATGCTGGTACTTACCTATTTTCACTAGCTCAATATTTTATCAGTGCAAACAATTCTGTAAAAACTATAAATTTAAACTAAAATTAGATTTCATTCCAAATAACGTTTCTTAGTTGTGCAAGAATAAATTTTGGGAGCGGAATCAATGTGACCTCTTACTTCTTCAAAAAGCCTTCTACAGCTGCTTAAAATTTTCCTCGTCTCTACAGCTTTGTGTTTATGTACATTACTTACAAGTTTTTTGTGAAATGTTTAGTGTTCCAAGGAAAAAACTTTTGTTTTCAACTTCATTCAAATAATATTCAAAAGAAAACTGTGTGATTTCCAATTATTTGAATTTTAGGCCCTCCGGCCTGGGCTTTTGTTGTAGTATTTAACCCTAGAACTGGCCTTGTTAATTCGCATGGAATATTTACGTTTTACAAGTTTTTTTTAATTTTTTTTTTAAATATAGTAATTATATCCCAATCCAAATGTGTTCCATAGTTTTTTTTTTTTTTATATAGAAAAAGGTTAAAAAATTCATATATGCAACTAAAATATTTATTATAAAATATACTTTGAGCTTGATAGGTGAGAAGGAATTTATATTAAAAAAATTAAAATAACACTATTCTCACTCATATACGTTTAATTATCAAACGCGTTTCAACGACAAAGTCGTCATCCTCAGTGATATATGAGCTACAACTGACAGATTATAACTCAAAAAAATTACAGATTTACCAAAAAATGAAATTGTATTGTAACAAATTGTTATAATCTGTCAGTTTTAGCTCATATATCACTGAGGATGACGACTTTGTCGTTGAAACGCGTTTGATAATTAAACGTATATGAGTGAGAATAGTGTTATTTTTATTTTATTTTTTTTTATAAAATATTTATTGTTGTAAAATTTTAAAAGTTATTAGCTCAAGAAGAAAAAAAATTAAGAAGAAAAAATCCAACTTTAAGCCTATGGTACATAAAAAGTAGAAAACATTTTTTGTAATTTTTGTCAGAAAACGCCAGTTTTTATGTTCTTTCTACAAGACTGCTAACAAAATGAGACCTATTTTGAATAGGAATTTAGGAATATATGATTTACCAAAAAATGAAATTGTATTGTAACAAATTGTAGTGAATAAATTTTTAGAAAAATTGTTTAAATACAAACATTAAAGTTTAAAACTTTTCCTTTTCGATGGTTTTTGCTTTATTGGGATTGGACTATTTTTAGGGGGATATAATTACTATATTTAGCAAATTAGAAAAAAAAATACTTGCAAACCGTCAAACCATCCAAGTGAATTAACATGACCCCTTCCAAGGTTAAAATGTACTTTAAAACGGATCTGTACCATACTGTCCATGGAGAACACTTGTTTAACCACATTGAAGTTAACCTACTAATTTACCCGTAATTGTTATTTATTAGGCCGCGGATCTTGACAACAGGGTGTTTACGATTTACTACATTTGACATCCACACACACACACAGAACCAGCTTTAACAACAATTATTTGATAAACTAATTAGTATTTTAGCCGATTCACTAAACTGGAAGACAGCAGAAAACAACCTTGTAATCGGACAGAATCCGTCGACCTAATTTGGGCATAATTATTAATCTACGAGCTGGAGATGAATTACGGCCGCCGATTTACGGGCACCTTTCGAGGACACTATTAGGCGGATATTATAATAATTAATAACACATTACTATAAATATTATACCGTACTCGATAAAACCACCTGACTCCATTCTATCTAGAGATAGCTATATTTCACGGTTATTGACTTTGTCACTGATATTTATAAGTAGCAGTCATGATCAGTGATGAGCTACGTAAAATACCAGTGACGTTAGATGCCTGTGACTGGTAAAAATATATCGACGTGAAGTCACAAACGTATGACGTATGTGCTGTAACTCAGTGCCTGTCTCTGTGATTTCGACACAAATACAGTTTGCCTGACTGGCTGGGCTTCATGCAATGGCTGAGTCTCAGAGTAGCAGATCGACGCTACAGTCTAGAGGGAAATCGTTATCTAAAAATACCGTGCTTATGCATATTGGTATTGGTTTAACGAGGAATAACGCAGTTAACTAGTAACAACAGTTAACATTAAATAAAAGAATAGTATACTCTGTACACAGCAGTCTAAGTTAAAATTTCAATTTATTTTGTTCGTGTTTTCTTTTAAATTTATAAAGACAGTGAAATTAAAAAGAAAAAATAGTGGTTCTTGGTTTTCTTTACTATTGAAATCCTATATTCGGCAACATTATATGAGTCTTAATTAATTCATATTTTATTGTGGTATCCTACCTGGATTGTTTTTGGGCATATATTATCTTGTTATATTCTGTCAGGCAATCCTTGTTTTTTCATCATTTCTTACATGACGGCAGATTCGACTATTCTATTTAGTCATTTCAAATGTATGTCGCGGTTAGCACACTGGGAACATCTTAATATTAAAACTTACTACACGTAAACACATATATATACACAAAATACACTAAACTGTACACTAACATATATAAAGTTAAAGTTGACGTCAACGGTATGGAGATCATCGGCAAGTACTACTGTGTGCGTCGAGTTTTAAAGTCACAGATTTTCTCAACTCTAATTGCATCACCAACTGCACTCCAATTTTGAGTACTTTCCTGCGTAGATAAATGTGCGTATCTATAAATCGGATAGGAGCGATTCAGATCAGGTTTAAGGTCTATGGAGCTCCATAAAAAACGTCGGTTTTAAACCTTTAAAATAATTTGCAACCATACCTTTTCATCGTTTTCTCCACCATTGTAGTTTTGTCAAAAAGGAAATAAATACTGCAACATATTCTATATTTTTTCCAACAATATATTTATGACCACATTATGGACAAGAGAGATTTTAAACAAAACAAGAAAAACAATAAATAAATAGCACTTTTTGTAAATATGTAGTAATAGTTGATTGTCTATATCAACAGTAATATTTTTCATACCTTTATTTTTAAATTTATAAAAGTATATTAGGAGTTAATTGTTTAAATTATAGTTTAGATATAACTAGATAAAATACGTAGTTAGATTTAAAAATACAGAATTAATCAATACAGTCTGACATATTTGTGAATGCGAACCAGTGTTTTCTTTTTGATCTACCTATATTTTTCAGAATAAATTACTAACTTAAATTTATTCGCTCTATATGATAAAAACTGATTTAAAACCTTAGGAGAGTATTTTATACATCAAAACTAAGAATTAGTTTTATTAAAACATAATAATATGAAATTAAATTTTGTTCGCCCCTGTTGATACCTATCAGAGAAAACGTCATTCTTTTTACAGATAGTGAAACATGATTTCCAAAAATCAGAAAATTTTGTATTAACTGTAATCAATGTAGTAGTTTTTTGAACTAATTTAGTACATTTTTTTCCGTTAGGCCAATCAATTGTGTATTTACAGGTAATCGCCAATGTCCGAAATTCTTATTATCAAAATATAGATAATCCCTCATAAAAACCGACTTTTTAAAATAACCGTTATTTTTGAACGTGTGAGAAAAACCTGTAGTTAATAACACATACAGTACTCACATACATTGTCACGCGTGCGCAACTGAGAACGTTTACAGTCAGGGTTACGTCTTTGACCTTCTACTTTCATGAAGCTATCCTATATTTGCTAGCGGAAGAGTGAAACTCACACAAACCCAATGCTAGTAATGTATAGCTCTGCCGCTTGGAGAGCTGAGGTCAATTCAGAAATAAATAAAACTAGTTTGAAGTTATTCTAATCCACCCATTTGGAAGTCTGGCAGTCTGGCAACTTGGTCCTCAACAGAAGCAATGAGGAGAAGAGGCTATGGTCTGCGGTAGAAAGATTCAGTAGCAGGTTGTAGTGATTTACTTTATATTTAATTTGTTTTCGTAACTAACTGACTTGTATTATACTCTTTAAGTAAGTAAACATACAAGTGTTAGTGCATTCATTCATAATGTATTGGTTTGAAGAAATATAGTTCGCAAGCCAGAATTCTTTAAAATTTGTAATATTATAATATTTATATTTCTTCTGAAAAACTGCTGTTCGAAAATGTTTATCAGATACGAAAATTTGCTACGATAATTTTTTTAAAGAAATTATTAAAGCAAAATAGCTTACCAGTACTTCAATAACATTAGCACCGGATAGTTTTTTTCAGGGGAAAATGGAAACGGCTCTAATAAAGCTGGGAATGGTTTTAACGGGCTCAGGACCGATCTCTCTTTGATTTGAAAAATAAATAAATTGTTTTGTAAGTCAGGCTCTATTAATTGATCTGTTATTACAGTTCTTACTTCCAAAAATAAACTATCCTTAAAAAAATCACTTAACCAAAATTAGTTACAGTTATATTTTTATGTAAACATTAGTTCATAAACATACCGATAATGAGCAGATAGAAAAAATGTAACAATCATTTTAAAAACATCAAAGGATAAAAGATTCTAAATTATTTTAGTATTCGAACAATTTTTGCTACGAGAAATCTTGTATTTTATCGAGATTAGTTTTACTTGTTATCTTTTTTAAATATGTACAGTTTACTTTAACTGAATCTAATAACACTTTTGTCATTATAACAATGTATCACAACAACTTGCACAGACAAGCATACCTTAATTTGAAGCTAGAATAAATTATTTAAATACATAATAAAGTAAATGAAGGTTATGTACAATGGTTTATATACACGATAGGTGTAACAATAGGAAGACTGCTTGAATTAGGGTTAACAGCGTTCGGTTTATCTTTTTATTTCTTTACATTCTACAACTAGGACTGTCTGTGTCAAACTGGAAATTTAGAGAGAAAAATCAGTGTGAAACGTTATTGAAAAAAGTGTTATTACTTTTAAAATTGCTATGTGTTTTACGTTCGTTATTATTTTGTTCGTTATTATATTGCAATGTACTCGTTATGTGGCTCTAGGAAAAAATATGAATTAGACTTCTGTAACTCAAGAAGGAGCCGTTCAGAAGATCGGCTCACTAAGACTGAACCGAATGAAGTACTTCAGAGATTCACAAGATTGTAGTTCAGTAGTTCACTAACTGAATGGCTCACTTTGTTTTCCTTCATTAGCCTACATCATGTGACATGTGAAGCAGAAAGATTGTAGTTCAGTAGTCCACCAACTGAAAGACTCCCCAAATTTCCGGCTCTCATATGTGAAATGTGAAAATGAATTAGTTGTTTCTTAAACATCTCAGTATAAACTAAACAGTCGATGTCTGTGGTTTACTGCGTTCTATTTATAATTTGATTTCGTGCTTCAAATAAAGAACAAATATCTGATAATTTACATTTCCCTTGGATTATACACTTTGATAGTATTAAACTAACAAACTAATATGTATGTTTAATATATTTTAAAATAATGTTTATGTTTACAAAATAATCAAAGCTTTTTACCCAAAAAATGTTGATAAATAATTACAGTTTTATTATAACTTTAATAAGGGACTCGTAAGTTTATTTTATTTAGGCTAGTTTGTCTCTATTTTACTTTTTAAATTATATATATTGTTGTGTTGTATATTGTTATTTTGCACTGATTATTCTTAGAGGTAATTTTTTACAAGGTGGTAATATTTTGTATAAATATATGTTCTCCTTATACATATATAAAACATACAGAGTGTTCATTAAGTCCCTTTAACCTCCTTTATTATTTTTGTTATTGAAAATTATTTAACAAAACGTTGTGTATATCTTGTGTTGCAACAGGACACTTTTTTTTACATATCTGAACCTTTATGATTTTGGGGGGCTTGAGGGGGTAGGTGTTAACCGATTTTATATGTAAAGGTAGGTCATGTAATACACTATTGAAAAGCTTATTAAAAGAGACACAGAATGGCGCAAACTAGAGCTTAGTATCTTGCTTCGTTTCAAAGTAACAGCCAATCAAACTTCTGGAAAATTATATAGTAATCATAACATCAAAGCAAGTTATTAATTTGGTGATATTAGGAATAAGTAGATGTTTTTTTCCAGAACTTTGATGTCTATTACTTTGAAACGATGTAAGATATTAAGCTCTAGTTTGTGCTATTGTATTTCTCTTTTAATAAGCTCTTAAATGGTGTATTACATGAAATAACTTTATATTTTAAATTGTTAGAACCACTTCCCCCCAACCCAAGCCCTCCAAAATCATAGTGTCGGATATGTCAAAAACATTTGTCCTGTTTTGAAACACATGATATACACAAAGAACTATTTCCTTTCTCGGGCTTATATGAATTGATTCCAGTTTCGAACATACGACAAGTTTTGTAGCACCATTGTTAGAGTTTGTTTAAGTTGATTTTGCCAAATTGGAATGGAGGTTGTGTAGTCTTCCCCCACTCAACTATTCTAACTGAAGGGGAGTTTGGATCTGAGGAGCAAGAATGTAGGGGATTGACAGGAAGAATGTTGGGATGGTGGCCATATCTCTCTGAACTAACTCACCAGTAAACTCAAGTTACACATACTCTACTTACCTATCACCGCAGATGGGGAAGAAGCCTCGACAAAGTAGTCTCATCTTCAGGCTTTCAGTAGTTCATTTTTAATAATAGTTAGTTTTCATACGTTACATATTTAAAAACTGCATTTAAATTTTATTGTTTTTGCCTATGAAACATAAATTTCCAGTTTGACCTCCACCTTAAGAAATTTTTGTTTATGAATATACGTTTAAATAACATTTCCCCTATATTTTTTATTAATTGTAATAAATTTACCTATATGCAATCAAAGTTAAGTTTTACATTTTAAATAGGATATATCAAATTACACGATTACAGTTCAGTTTGATTTCTAAGTTTGTTTTGAGTAGTCCTTCGAAGGTTGCTTACTGACTGTTATAAACAATTCTATAGTTAAATTATTCAATAAAATAACATTGCATTTTGTTAAAGTATTTTATTTTATTAAATGACTGAAGGATGGTTTTGTAGTAGGCTACAGGATGTCGTTTATAAATGGGCCACCATTGGTATCTTGCACAAATAAATCTGACACCAAACTATTAATAGTTTTTTTTGTTACTCTAGAAATTGAAAAATATGTGGTTACAATTTGTGTAACTCTCCAATTTCTTATAGAAATTTCTATATTTTATGTTGATTTTGGGATTTAAAAGTCTCTTTAAGACTTTTTTATTCTTGGTATTTTTTTTATACAACTAACCATTCAAACATTTGAAGGGTAATACAGTTAAAATACCTTAGTGGAAGGTATTTTCGTAAGCAAAAGTTTTGAACAAATGAAAACGCTCTTAACATGAATAAAGCATTGTTTAGACAAACAGACAACTTTTTAAAACTAACAATTGTTATTTTTTTCTTGAATCAGTTGATCTTGAAAACAGAAAATGTTAATAAATGTGACACAAATTAAAAAAATACTATTTCAGGACAACACATTCATTAAACTAATAAAACATTTTGAAAAATACCTCTATTACCATTTTCAAAATTTAAGTAATTTCAGTAAACCTGTTTCGAGAGATTCAATATTTTTTATTTGAATTATATTTATTTAAATGTTGTAAAATACTTGTTGATTATGGGAATAGTTTTATACGTAAAACTGTATTTTAAATATATTTTTATGTACAAGTCGTGGGCAAAGAAACCAAATTTACTCCTCTTCCGAATTTAAAAAATAAATATGAGTTGGAAAATGCCTTGATGTTCCAAGCATCATCAAGATATTTGAACAATTATGTCATTAGAGTAAGATTACAAAAATATCACTTCAGTCATTTATAATAAAAATAAACAGTGCTGCTTTCAACTGTAATAATTTGATTTTGTATATCAATGTAAATATACATTTGTATTATAAATCCTGGCAAAACTTAGTACTTAAACATGAGGTAGACCAGGCAACACGTGTCTTTCTAGGAGAGGAAGAACTTGAGGAAGTAAACTCAGCAAAGTTCTTGACAAGAAGCTTTTCTGGAGTAATCATTTTAACAGTATCAGTGCAAACATTGTTTCATTTTTTATTTGTACTGAGAAATTTAAAGGCATATTGTGCAGCCTCTATTATTTGAACTGCTTATTACGGGTTACTATATCTCCACCTTCGCTATGGAATTCACCTCTGGGAGAATTCTGCTGTTCAGAATATTTGTCCTGCAGAAGAAAGCTATTAGGCTGGTAGCAGGACTAAGGATATTCCAGTCATGAGAAATGTCCTTAGAAATGTCATGGAAATTTTTACACTTCCTCGTACGTATATTCTTGAAGTTGTCCTATATTTAAAATTCAAATGTGATCTTGTCCAGAACAAGGACATACACAAATAATTATGGCCAAGCTGATAACTACCGTGCAAAAAAAAAACAAAAAAAAAATGAAGATTTAGACACTACATCAAACTTTTGTCGCAAGCTGGTGCACTTTTGATTAATAGGGTCCATGATAATATTAAATTAATAAAACTATACGATTTTTAAAAGCAGGCTTTGACAGTTTCTTTGTATAGACCGTTCTACTCAGTTGAGGAGTTTGTGTACCATATATTTTCTTAAACAAGTTTAAGTACAGGTGATCTCTTTAGCAGGCTCCAATTTTATCTCCAACTGGAGACAGTCACCAATTATTTTTAAATTATAAATTTGTACGTATTGCTTTTGAATTTTTAGTCTTGTACATACTGTTTGTTAATTCTTAGATTCATATGTTATTTGTTGTATTATTGCCATCTAGTGTTTTGCTGTATTGGTAGTTTGTCTCTATTGTTTAAATTTCTTATTTACGGTTATAATCGAAATTCCATAGGAAATATGAGCTATAACAGTGACTCTTTTCGTGAGACCCAAGGTCGGGAGTAGTAATGCATTCGGTTCAAATCCACGTGAGGGCAGTCGATGTTTGGGATGCAAAAACGAAGCAGTCCATTATCTGAGGCCGCAAAGCAAATTTTTCCTCTGTGAGTGGAACGCAAATATTTTGTACACGTAGGCATCTATTTAGTCAGTAGACCAATTTGCCTAACTCATGCCAGCGGTTCAACTGTGTGGTAGAATTATTATATTAATAGAACTTGTTTGGTGATATTTTATTGATTGTTGTCAGGAATTGCTGAGTGAGTTTCTTTCAGAACTATCTAAGCAAAATGTGTCTTTTGTCAATATGATTAAATGAAATGAAATGAAAATGAAATACATATCACCAAGTGTATTTTTCTACATAATCTCAAGAATGAGAGATACAAGTAGTGTACGCTAGAAGAAATGGCACTAAATGCCTGTTTATGTATCCATTAATATTTTTAGTTTTTTGAGAAAGAAACCCAAATATGTCTTCAGTAATATCATTATTGTATACGAACAATAGTACTTGTTTACCAGTGTTTACTATGTTTAAATAATTATTGTTTAACAGAGGATTAGTTGTTACTGTTATACCTATTAATTAAATCCAACCAAATAACTCAAACTAATATTTCGCACTTACTTGTTCAAAACAGCACTGTTTTCTCAAAATTTAAAATTATTTATTCCCTACGATTATAAAACATATTTATATAATAATTTATAAAATAATTCTTCACATCCTGAAAGTTTCAATCTTCCTCGGGACCCATCATCATGAGCATCTTTTTTTTGGCGATTTTCGAGTAGAAAATATCGATTGGCTTCGTCGTATCGTACAACGACGGGGCTCGGAAGATAATGAGGCCCGTGCCCATAACACAAGCTAATGTGAAAACCCATAGAAACAGGCGGTCCAACACCATGGCCACGTATTTCCAATCTTCTATCACCTGCAACAGGACGCAACAGTGAAAACTAAATTGAAAATATTGATTGACAAATAAAACAATGTTGGTGGCAGTGATAGACAGGAGTACATGTGCAAGCTTAATAAAATGTAATTGTTGAATTTTTAGACCCGTGCGTTGGGATTTATGTACATTAAATTAATACTCGTTGGTTTTTTTTTATTATTATTTTTTTTATTTTAAATTGTGTTGTGTAATGTTTGGTGTGTAAAACTTTATGTGATATTTTTGACGTGCATTAAAATAATGCCAATTATTGTTTATGAATTTTAAAAGTGACTTGAAAATGCCTGATCGAAAGGCGAAACGTTCGTTGTCTCGTTATATATAGAGACATTAAACAGGACTGTGAGCAGCACAAAAAAGTGATACACAGGTATTTATGAAATATTTATACCCAGTCCAGTAAGGCAAAAAAAAAGTTAATTTAAATAAAACAAATCTACTAAACAAATTCTAATTCTCATTAGTTAACAAAACTGTTATAGAATTACAGTATTATAAAATTTTTTGCTTTATAATTCTTTTTGGTTAGTAATAGCTGCCCTTTAACAGACATTATCAAAAGTTCTTTCAAAAGTGTTTTCCCAAATGAACATACAATTTCAAAACTAAATCTACTCATAAAGCAGGGGGATTCTTTGTATGCCCTCTGTTTTTCTGTAATTTAGTTTATATAGGACAACATATTATTGATAATATTAATACCGGAGGTTCTAACCAATCATTTAACACAAGACAGAACATAACATTGTTACTACTGACCTAATTCAAGTAGACTTTTTACTCATAAAATGAATACATGCAATTTAATTATCGAATATTGTAGGGTAGGTATTAAGAATACATCCGAAGATGTAAATGTTAAAATTTTATTTGAGAATATATTTGTAACTCTACTTTGTAATATTTTGAGTTTCATCCATTAAGTTGTAAAATATCTACCAGCAAAAATCAACTTATTTACACCACATATTTTATTAAATGTCCTTTATTTTGAGAAAAAATGTTAAACATCTATTACACAATCAACCAAGAAACAAACAACTATAACGTGCGAAGCCAGCTCATAATCGTTACGTATTCAACGCCTTCTAGATTATGAAATTTCACACAACAATGTTACTGTAAAATATTAAGTTTTTTGTCCCTACAGGAGTATTCATCTGAAAGTAATTTGAAACCAGATTCACAAGAATTGGTTAAAAATTAGGGATAAAAAACATAAAGAGATATATTGGCGACATTCTTTTAATTAATCTAAGATACAATTATCAGCTCAATCCTGTCAAAGATTTTTAAGAGAAAACAATTTTAGTGAGTTTCCAGTTCCTGAATAATGAAAGATGATAAACACGAGGTATGTCTGTAAGTACATACGTGAGTAATAATATAACATAATAGTTGATTTCATGCATCATCTGTAATAATTAAACAAAACATAGCTTATGTTATACTTTGGGGTTATTTTTACAAGTACAATTGATAATATAATGTTTTGTGAAGTTGATTTTCTTAAATATGATATATAGAAATAACTAGTTGACCCGGCAATGCTTATCTATTGCTTGATTTAAGTATATAAATATATATTATACTAATTATTATGATCAAGGCAGGTGGTAAAGCGTGTATTAAACATATGGGTATTTAATGTTCTTTATTTTATATGGGTAGATATCCCATTTGAATTGATATGTAGTTTTAAGGGTTGTTATTAAATGCCAATACCTTGACTTAAGTAATCTATTTGCAGATGTTCTTTTTATATCTTTTAAGAATAATATTACACAAATTTAGCTTTATAGTTTATAGGAAGTTAGTGCAGTTTATTTTTTTATTGTATAGATACCGCTACCCCAATTAAATCTATTTCATTGTAGTGACCATATTCTCTTAACATTACTGGTACTAATATGTGTAAATTGTGAAATTTTTAGCGAAATTAGTTGAGTAATTTTTTATCATATATAAAAGATTATTTAATTTTAAGGGTAGTTATCCCATTTCATACCTTTGACTAAAGTAATATAATTGTAAATGGTTTTTATAGGACTTAAAAATAATATTGCATAACTTTAGTTGTACAGCTTGTAGGAAGTTAGTTATACTGTATATACAATTTATGTTTATTGTGTATGGGTTGCAACCCAATTTCAACCACTTTGACTGTATAATTGTAATGTCTAAATACTTCTATATATTAGGTACAAATACCTTCATAAAGTTTGTTGTAAAATAGTATTTTTGAAGTGATGTATTTCTGATGTGTGTATAATTAATCTGCCTGTGACTTTTCAAATAGGATTACTATTAAATACAAAAAATATGTTTCTAAAATACTCACAAAAAGTAATAAAATAAATGCTCCCCTTTGTAAGCCTTTGTATAACCTTTAAAAAATTTTAATAGGTGAAATTTGGTAATAGTTTAAAAAATGCACTGCACAAATTATTTCAAATTACCACCACCCCCCCCCCAAAAAAAAGAAAAGGTGGTGTATTTTTTGAGTTTTAATGAGTGTTTTTTCTACTGGATATTATAGGTACATTCCGTGAATAAATGATAGTTTTCCTTCAAAATATATGTTTTTAACTTTTGATAAATTGCCCGTTAAATATCTAAAATTTGTTACCACTCGTCATAGAGATATTAAATTTTACAAAATTAACCTAAAACTTACGTTTTCAAATTTGTCCTTGTTTTTCACGTGTTGAGCAATAAATTTGGCATCCTCGATGGCCTTCTCCATCGTGATAGGTTTCTCAAACGTAGGGCTAACATCTCCCGCAGGACATATAGCAACGCATCCGGGACTAAACAGATCGTCGTCCGTACTGGGTAAAGGGAGCGGTAAAGGAGGTTCACCGAAACACGGAACGACCGTACTGCCATCGTACCGTGAAGGCGGTAGCGCGGGAATATCATAATCAGCGCTGAACCTCTTCCCGCCGTAACCTAAATACTTATCTATCTCCGCAGGAACATCGAATACCCCCGTCAGTATACCGTCGGGCGGTTTATCCTCGTCGTCCTCGTCGACGGAATCGTCCGACTTCGGCCTGTCGATCAGAAGCACTTTGGGTAAGATCTGAATGAACCATCTATGGACCCACGGCCGCATACGGTGCGTTACGGGAGATCTGAAATTTACATTTAAAACGGCGATCGTCACGACTACCGACAGAGTAACTAAAACCATCGTGAACAGTAAATATTTACCGAGTAGAGGAACGGTAAGCGAAGTGGGCGGGATGATTTCCGCCAGAAGGAGGAAGAACACGGTCAACGACAGGAGGATGGAAATACAGAGGGATACTTTCTCACCGGAGTCCGACGGAAGATAGAAAACTAACACCGATAAGAACGAGATACCGACACAGGGGATGATAAGGTTGACGGTGTAGAAGAGGGTTTTGCGTCTTAAAGTAATGTTGAACAGAATGTCTGGGTACGGCTCTTCGCAGCAGCTATAGAATTTTTCGTTTCTGACCGCCGGGACGCGCATTATATCCCACTCTACAGAGAGATAGTAGTCCTGAAGATCGATACCTACGTCGATCGTGTCTGAGTCGGGCGACTGTCGGACGTGGCGAAGATCGACCTGGAAAACAACGGTTTAGTAATTATTCAAGGTTAAATGCAAACTCATTTGATCATTAGGGTGTATTTTGTTAAAAACTTACACCTTTATTATTTAAAAGACGGAAAGAAATGTGCCAAATTTGATTTCGGGATAGTTATTCACTGTCAGAAGGAACCTTACAAGACCACCTGCTACCATCCTATCTCAAAAATGTATAACAGACATATATATATATATATTATATGCATTGTGATACTGGTTCCTTTTGTGTGTCTTGTATTTCTTAATCCCTCCTCAGCAGTATAATAGGTTAATTATAAAGAAACGGATTGTGAACATTGAAATAAATGAAAAATATTCAGTATTTTTTTCGAATTTGGCTTAGTTAAGTCGCAATCTGCCATTTTGTGTTTTTCTTATAAAAAATAACTATAACTCCAGAAGGAAGTAAGATATTAAGTTCAAATTTGATGTAATAATTTTGTATGTAACGACTTACAAGTGTACCAAACACCAAACATGTATGTTTATAGAATATCTTAAAAACAGCTAACAAGAGACGAAATATTATATTTTTTTAATGATAAACGAAATTTGTTTCGTTTCTGTATTTCAAAGGATAATCGAGATATCGAGAAGAAAAATAAATGAAAATATAATTTCTTGGTAATTGTCTACAACATCCATAATTAGCCTAAAACTAAATTTTATAGTTTTAATAAATAACATAAAATCTATAGCTCTGAAATATTGGTTTTAATCAAATTTTAAATTTTGTATACAATTACAAAAAATTATGTTGTCAGTTTTTTTTTTTTCAATAACTGTTTTCACATACAGAAACGCCCAAAAATCCATTTTGCCTGTCGTTAAAAACAAAAAATTAAAACACATTTAGTCTCTTGTACATTTTGTGTTACGTTAATGGCTTTCAAGATATTCCACTTTAAAAATTTGTAACAGCCGCCATTTTAAAAATTATAAAACTAATTTTTTAGTGTTTAGTATATTTGTAAATCGTAACAAAACGCTTGTACCAAATTTGAACTCAATATTTATATATTTCTACAATGAGTTTAAAATAAAGCAAAATGTGTATTGCGACCAAAATAAGCCGAATTCGAAAAAAAGTTACTACACATTTTTTTTTAAATTTACTGTATTTCAATATTTACAACGATCCTTCTTTATAGCTCGACAAGGATTTTTGTGGTAATTGTATATATTTTGTTTTTGTACTGTGAGGACATGGATTAATCGAAATAATTGGTATGATACGTGCATACGTTATTTTTCCTATTCTAGTTTTTGAAAGGACTGGCCCAGTATGTGTCCAGTAATTCATTTGTGTATGTTTGTCCTGCTATTTCAGAATTGTTTCTAACACCATGTATATAACTCCTTCAATACATTAATAACGCAATTGCCAAGCACCGAAGTACATATGAAATTTGATGTATTCCCATATTGAAGGAAAATCGTATTTCAGTTTTGACATCATTTAAAATATTTTAATGTCAGAAATATCCGTCAACTTACAAATCCATACAAATGTTACCTTGGGCAAAGGCGTTTGTTCAATGCTGTTTATTTACCTGTTGGAATTTGAACGTAATAATAGGGTTAAATTGTTTTAAATAAGACAAATCGAGTTTTGTTAATTTTTAGAGAGTTTGTAGGTCATACTAAACTTGTGTATTACCATGTCTTAAATGAAGACCTTTAAAATGAGAGGTAGAACATTTTATACATTCTGCCCAAGGAAGAAACGGAAAAACCTTCAGGGCTTGGTTATACTAATCAAAAACTTTACTACAAACATAGGCCTCGAAACGCTTTTTTACCAGCTATTTAATTTTATTTATTCTTTTCAACACTTTTCTGTGAATTATTCCAGTGGAATATGTGTCATGTCATAACTTACATTGTTATATAAATAAAAGTACAAAATAGTAAAACATACATAATATGCACAAAATCAAACGTAAATTTATATACAAATTTGATTAAAAAAACAAAAACAGTTAATACAGTTTATATATATAATTATTCAATATAAGATTGTTAAAACAAATAAGCCCTTCCTGACACCTGCAGACTGGGCTCAGGTACCTGTGGAAAGATATTCTTCCACAGAATAGAACATATTTTCTAGCAGTTTTAGTAGCACCTGAGTGAACTCTTGAAACTGTGGATAGAACCCAAGCTTTTAATATTTTCTGGAAGTCTATTAAACAACTTTTTACCAGAGCGTTCAAAAAATTTAAGTCTATGGACAGGATATTGAAAAAGTTTTTGACGGATAGGGTATTTGTGGTGGTGTTGATTAATTTGAAATTAATTATGATTGCTCTTAAAGAAAATTAAAGTTTCATAAATATAAATGCAAGGGAAAGTTAAAATACAAGATTTATTAGAATTTAGATAGAACATTGAGCGTAAATTTTTTTTTTGTAAACGGAATATTCTCTCCGTCCCATATCTTAAACGGAGAATACCGCCCCATATCTTAAACGAGAACTGACATAGGCAAAATAAACTACTTTTAAACTAGTCACAGAGGAAATTATTTTGAGAGCAAAGCAAACTGACGACAGTGACTCGGCCAAACCTGAAATGTGATTTTTACAATTTAAATTTGAGTCCAGGTTAATGCCAAGAAATTTAACATTATTTGAGCTTTGAATTATTTCCTTACCTTTCATTATATATAATTTAGGATTTGACTGTAAACTAAAATAAATTAATTTTGATTTTGTCACATTCAGTTTTAAGTTATTTAAAACCAAACTTCCGCCGTAGACATAGCTAATGCTGCTGTATCAGCCAAATCTGTATCATTTTTGCCAACTACTGTTAAGGTAGTATCATCAACAAATAATACTGCTTTTGTGGGTCCAACATTTTGATTGTAATCATTTACATAAATTACGAAAAGCAATGGTCCCCTGAGGAACACCACGAAGGACTACTTCCCATTTAGAATGGTGAGAGTGCAGAGCGCTGTCAGTATAGGGAACTCTCTGTTTTCTCTTATACAGGTATGAACTAATCCAACCATTTGCTTTCCCATGTATCCCATAATATTCAACTTTTTGTAACAAAATCCCATGATCTACACAAAAGCTTTTGAGAGGTCACAGAAAACAGAAGCAATTTGGTTTTGTCCCTCAATTGCATTTATTACAGTATTTAAAACAGCAAAAATTTATGAAGAAGTTGATAAACCCTTACGAAATCCTAACTGACTTTGTTCAATATATGTCAGCCATTTTTTTTTTTTTACTAAATAATTTATATTTCTAAAACAGCTTAACCGATTGAGTTGAAATTTTGCTCGTTTCTCAACAATGTAAATTAAAATAATGAGCTTTTCACAGTGGTTAGTTTCAAAATGGAGGTCATTAAACATTTTAAATGAGAATAACTCAAAAACTGTAAATTTTTATTAAAACTTCAAGAGTACATTTTTAGCCCGTCTTATTAATTATCCAATGGTATAACTGTCAAAATTATCGAACAACAGGTAACAGCAAAACATCGTCCATTAGTTTTGCGGGTTCAACATCCGTAGTGACAAAGCGTAAGCAATAATTAATTTGCAGGTCCAATTGATTAACTTGATCTCTGTGTTTTGTTTGGTTTGGTTTGGTTTATTAGCCTCATTTGGTTACATTTCTTATTGAACATTTGAGTTGTGACATATCATGATAAAACATATACACAGAATAAAAATTAATACACATATACACATAATACACATACAACAGAAGTAATAAAAATAAGACATATATAACTATATTAACAATTTCAAATTAATCATAAAATAAAACAACTACATATAAAATCCATTTAAAGCCCCAGGTACTCCTCTACCGAGTAAAATGCCCGCTTTACTAAGAAGGCCTTAAGTTTATTTTTAAAGGCTTTAATGCTAGGCACTTCCTTTATATTGTCTGGCAACCTGTTGTACAATTTGAGACCAGAATAGCGCACCCCGTCCTCCAAAAACTTTAATCTATGTACTGGGTATTGAAGCATTTGCCGTCTCATGGAATATCCATGTTTGTACTGATCGACACCCATATAATTACTTCTAAAAAAGTGCAGGACATTCAGGATGTATATACAGGGAAGAGTTAAAAATTTTAATTTCGTAAATGAATTTCTGCAAGATTGCCTACCTTTTAAACTACAAATTATTCTTATAATTCTCTTTTGAATAGAAAAAATGTTTCCAGACTCTACCGAGTTCCCCCAAAGAGCAACACCATATTTGAGGTGAGAGTATACATATGCAAAATATACTGTTTTAATTGTATCCGGATTGGAAATACGTGAAATAGTACGTAGTGCAAAACAAGCTGAGTTAAGTTTATTTGAAATGAAGGTAATATGTGATTTCCAGTTTATGTTTTTATCAATTACCACTCCCAGAAATTTTGACGAGCCTGTACTTGGTTCTAAATGATTAATTGAAATTTTGTCTTTTAATTGTTTACAACTGAACTGCATTAGCTGAGTTTTATTTTTATTAAGTTTTAGACCATTTGATAAAAACCAATTTTCTACCATAATCAGTGATGAAGTAACCGACTTTTCTAGATTAATACTATTCTTCCCAAAAACCGTTAAAGTGGTGTCATCAGCAAACAGGACAGCTTTTGCTTCCCCAATATTATAAGGCAGGTCATTTATGTAGACCAAAAACAGTAAAGGACCCAATATTGATCCCTGAGGCACACCTCGAGAATTTATTTCCCAAGAAGAGCAGTGCAATCCGTAAGAGTCTGTATAGACTACTTTTTGCTTTCTACATGTTAAGTATGACCGCAACCATTCATTTGCCTTTCCACGAATACCATAATAGTTTAGCTTATAAAGGAGAACTGTATGGCCGACACAATCAAACGCCTTTGACAGGTCACACCTTAGAGATGCTACATGCATGTTCTTATCCAGCGAGCGAGTTACAGCTTCTAGTATATTATATATAGCAGATTCTGTAGAGAGGCCTTTCCGGAATCCAAACTGGCTCTCAAAACGTTAAATTTATCAAAAAATTTCAAAATTCTTCTCAGAACTACTCTTTCAAAAATTTTAGACAAAACCGGTATTAGTGCTATAGGACGGTAATTTGTAATGTTAGATTCATCTCCCTTTTTAAAGATAGGTTTTATTAGGGAATATTTAAGTTTATCCGGAAAACTACCATTCTCAAAAGTCTGATTGATAAGAAAAGACAATGGTTTTGAGATAATATGGGAAGAAGCTTTCAAAACTTTGGTAGGAATACCATCCCAACCCATAGCGTTTGTATTATTTAATCCCGAAATTACTTTATACACTTCTTCCGCAGTGGACGGATTTAAAAAGATTGAATCTGAAAATGGATGTTTTTTGTTTTTTAAGTGTTTTATCATACCGTCATTGTTAGGTTTTAGTCCCAAATTATCGGTAATTTGTATAAAAAAATTACCAAACGTGCTGGCAATTTCAGACGGGTTTTCAATAATGGATCCTCCACTGCAAAGTCTCAAATCACTACCTCCAGAAACGCCCACAGCTCCAGTCTCTCTTCGCACAACCTGCCAGACTGCCTTGGATTTATTTTTTGACCTATCAATGTATCCGCCATTCGCCATTTTCTTAGCAGCTAGAATGACTCTCCTCAATATTTTACAGTAAAGCTTATAGAAATTAGAAGCCGCAGGGCAGCATAGGGTCCGCTGGCTCTCAAACAGGACACGTTTCCTTTCACATGATATTCTAATCCCTGTGGTAATCCAGTTAATTTTGACAGTTTTGTTTTCTAGTTTTACCAATTTCAATGGAAAAGCTTCATCAAATGCTCCATTGAATTCATTCAAAAAACTGTCAACATTTTTATTTATACATTGACTTTCAGAAAACGGAAACTCAACTGAGAAAAGTTTGATATTTTCTAGAAGTCCAATAAAACTGCTCAGATTGTGTTAATTAAAAACCCTTTTAGGTTGAAAATTTGTTTTTTTATATTTGTGTTTTCCTAAATTTTGAATTTGAATTGAAAGACCTTTGTGGTCCGATAGGCAAGGGTCATACAATATGTTTCTCAATGGTGTAAAATTTGTAAAAATATTATCAATACAAGAAGCTGATCCCGAACCAATTCTAGTTGGCTCGCTAAAATTAGGCAAAGTGTTATAAATTTTTAAATGATGTAGAAATTTAATTGTATCTCTATTGTTGACTAGTAGATCAATGTTAAAATCCCCTGCTAAAACTATCTGTATTTTTTTTCTTCTTTTTTTTTGCAAGGATAGTAAGAATTTCATCTATTCTAGTCATGAACATTGTTATATCGCTAGTTGGAGCTCTATATATCGATACTAGTGCAATTGAGCAATGATCGGTTTTTAGTTCAACTGCTGAAACTTCAAAAACTGATTCAACAGAAAGCGCATTGATGTTAGTAAGAGGAATGGAATTAACACCGTTCC
>JAGFPH010002762.1:77676-99410 GCA_018207615.1 Philaenus spumarius
TCACTTATGTTATTTCCCTTAACTTTTATTATTTTCCTTCATTTATGATGTTTTCCTAAATTATATTATTTGCTTTCACTTATACTATTTCTCTACATTTATATTATTTCCCTTTACTTATGTTATTTCTCTTATCTTATATTACTTCCCTCACTTATGATATATCCCCTAATTTATATTATTTCCTTTCACTTGTATTATTACCCTTCACTTATATTATTTCCCTTAACTTTCATTATTTCCCTTCACTTACGTTATTACCTTTACTTATATTATTCCCACTTATTGTCAAACCTAAAACCGCTGAAAACAACACACTACTTTATCGCAGTCTGGTGTATATATTTTATTTAATTAATTCTGTTTTGGAAATACTTGGTCATACCATTCATAAACGAGAGCATTAGACGTTCTAAAACACAGTCATTTATAAGTATCATAGAGAAGTCTCCCCCTAAAGAACACTTATTTATTCAACTAATCACCCTCTGGCGGGACGCCAAGCTTTCATTTATAGAACAAAACCAAAGAGACAGCTTTATGATTAGACTTAAAATAAACACGCTCACATTTAGGTTATCTTACTATTTATGTGGCACTGACATTATTTGTAGACCAAGCGATCTAGTTAATTGTAACCATGAGAATACAACATACAGTGTGGTGTGATAATCATATAGGCAGCATAGAATCAAGTACTTCTAAATGCAGTGGTTGCTACGAGATCGGGGTAAATTTTGGAAACTATATCGCCTAAAAGATACTAGTAGTTCTGTGAACAGTAGACCTCGCTCGTTGAAATAACAAATGTGGTTTCGAGCTTAGGTTAAAAATAGTGTGCCAGTAAGGAAGTAAACAGAAGGTTTAGCCAGTGAATCATTATTTTCCAATTCCCGCGATTCCGGGGTTTCTAGTACTCGTTTTTTTCTTTTCTTGAGCTTTAACTGCTAAAGATTTTATTTTAGGGTGCATTGCAATTTATTTAGGTTAATACTGCGTAGGGTAGCTAAAAATATCACGTTATTGAGGGAAAACAGAATTAAAAATTTACATACTTAAATAACTGAAACTGAACAATGTATTTACAGTTCAAAATCATATTCCAATATTAGAAGTAATGAAAACAAACTATGTTAAACCGTCGTGATAGTGATCTCAACCCATGTACCAACACTTCCCACGCTGTCCAATGGTCATTTTTTGTATGTCCTTTATCGCTGCAAGATTTCATTGTTTCATTTCATTTTGTAATTCAAGTAAAGCTAATTTTTGGGCAAAGGATATAGTATTCCTAAATTACTATTCAAAATAGGCCTAGTTTTTGTTAGCAGTCTTGTAGTAGGAACATAAAAACTCGTGTTTTCAAAATAAGAAATTTGAAATTGATAAATATTTTTATACAGTTCTATTTAAAACTAAATTACGAAACTTTTTTACATTTACGAAAAAAATTACAAAAAATTTTTAAGCCTAAAGTAGAACTTTTTCCTTTCGTCACTGAACATGCTTGTTTCTTGAGCTAATAACTTTGTTAATTTTACTTCAATGATTTTTTTACTGGCATATATGAATTCTATGAACCCTTATCTACAAAAAAGCTATGGCACACTTTTGAATGAATAAACGTATAAAAACATGGTTAAAATACAAAAACTTGGATGATTTTTAACAAATTTGAAATTTACGGCCATTTTGTGAGCTTACCGTTAGAGATACGGAAAAAATCAAGAATTCAATTTTGTTAAAAATCTAATTTGCTACTCGTAAAATATTATTTACATGGCTCAGCATAGGAAAAATCATCAAAATTGGTCAAGGCGTTTGGCCTTAATCGTGAGACAGACAGACACACAGACACACCAACACACAGACGAAATGCCGAACGGTCGGTAAAAACGGAGACCTCGCTTCGCTCGGTCAATTATGTCTAAGAAGAACAAAACGGCGCATAAATGGGAACGAATCGTTTTCGGAACCAAGTTTATTGGACCTAACTTTTATCATATTTTACCTAAGGAATAGTTTTACAAAGCTGTTTCAGAGAGATACCGCACTACCTGCATGGTAGAAATACATAAACCAAATGAGTAGGCAGTTTCCAAAACCTGTTATATCCATTTTGGTAAACTTTCGGGTATTCAGAAAAAACCTGTCAAAAATAACGTCTTAATAAATGCATAATCTTAATTTCCCACTTAAATTTATAGAAAAATTATCTGAATTGATTAACATAAGTCTGTATAGTCACAGACAGTTGGATTTTTGTTGATAAAATGTTGCTTACATCATTCTTAGAAACTAATGATTTGCAATAAACAATCAGTTTAGAATCATGTCTATAAAAAACAACAGGAGTTAGTTAAAACAGATTGGCCAACCTTACTTTACTAGATAATTTAACCTTTACAGATCTGCTTATTACAATAATAATGCAGTAAAAAATATCAAAAAGCTAGAAATAAACGGAACTGCTTTTCTTAAATACCATATACTCTAAAGTCATTGAGCACCTTTTGAAACTGTACTATAACAGTACTGTTTTTAACAGGTTTTGGTAACTGACCAGTTTTTAACAATCGTTTTTAATCCATTTAGAGCTGGATTTGGAACCTAATACTTGAGAATGATAGCCAAAGAATCCATAGCTAAAAAAAGTCAGTAGTCCAGTCATATTAGGGGTTTCACCTCGGAATGGGAGCTAATAAGCTGTAAACTCGTATAAACCTTTATTTTGGCTTTCTAAAAGTTGACTCGTGTCCGCGTCTTAAGATATTCAAGGTCAAAGGTCACAAAAATTAGTGTTTCGCAAATATCTTGCTTCCTATGCTTTCAATGCTGTTTGCATCTTTTATAAAAATTGTAGAGTATAAAATTCTCTATAAATTTTGTTCAAAACATTTTTTTATACGGTTAACCGTTTTTGAGATATAGCGCGCAGCGCTTACCCATACATAGTATAACGCAAGGGCAACCGTGAGTCCCAGTAAATATAGCGTGGTATAAAGCTAATAAATCTTTAAAAAAAATCCGTAATTATGCTTAATATGCACTGTTTATTAATTAATACATGATATTTATTAATATTTTTAATTTATCGAATATATTTTAGTTTAATAATACTTAGGCCTACCTACTTCGCGTAGTTAAAACATTGTTAAGTGAAATAATTTAAGTATATTTTAATTATACTTTAATCTATCTTATTTATATTTTAAATAGAAAAAGAATTAAGAACAAGTCAACAAGGCTAAATAAACCTGTGCAGTTATACAATCTTCCACGAACAAGTGCAAAGGTTCATCAACACATTGATATATTAAAAAATTCAAACTTGGTTAGAGAATGATTTATAACCCCAGAAATGGGGTTGGGTAATGCGAAATGAACCGATAACGACAATATTACCACCATATGAACTGCTACACAATATTTTGTAACTGCAAGAATGGTTGTGGTTCGAGCTGCCAGAAGTGCGGACGCAGAAAATCGGGGTTGCAATACTTTTTACGTTGTGGTAAGTGTATTGGGCAAGCTTGCCTCAATGTTTCATCGTATCAAAGCGATCTTGATGAAGAAAGTGCATTAGAACCCGAAATCATTGCAGAGTTAGAAACATTTATCCTAGATAACGAAGATGATTATATTGAATTTGAAATCTTTGAGCAACCGGAAGACGATGATGAAGAAGAAGAAAATTGAGACTCATGTCCTCCAAACTATCAAAGTTTTTGTAAATGATTCCTGCATTTGAACTTAAATTTAACTAAATGCATAACATAAAATTGATAAATAAAATTCAAATTCAAATGTATTTACTTTATTCTTTTTCTATTTAAAATATAATTAAAATATACTTAAAGTATTCCACTTAAACATTTTTTAATTACATGAAGTAGGTAAGTATTATCAAACGAATATATATATTCGATAAATGAAAAATATTAATAAATATTATTTACTAATTATTAAACAATGAAAATTAATCATAATTATGGATTTTTTAAAAGATTTATTAACTTTATACTACGTTTTATTTACTGGGTCTCACGGTCACAGACGATTAGAATTAAATATATAGGTGCTATCCAGCAATGCGGTAGTGAAGCCACTTTGCAGTGAGTGTGCCACTGTAGATGGCGGCTCCTCCACTCCGCACCGGCACTGCGTCTCCACCTCGCCCCGCGCCCACCGCTTGTCAATGCTTGTACCACTGCGAGGTTGGTAAGTAGGTAAACGTTGTTGAAAGCAGTAATTTATCTGACAAAATGAAAATGTATGTGTTTAAAAAGTGCATTGGACTTAACCTGTTCGGAAAAAATTACCACTTTGTCGATTTTGCCATTTTTTTGTTGATTGAAATTATTTTTAGAACATACGGCTGAAGTACCATTGTAAGGTCGAAAACGAGAAAACCCATCAAATCTCAATGAACTTTGTAAACATATTTTGTTTGCAGGGCAAATGAATGTTTGAACACACCACACCCAATAAAATATTATTTCAACATATAAACCTAGTATTTATTGTAATATTTAGATTCCTACATTTACGTATTAGGCCTTTGTATGTAATCAAACATGTTACTGTATAGGCCTATTATGGTTTAATAAATTAGTGTTTTAAATCTACAGAGCATTAGAATGAAATATTGTTAACTAACAGTTAATCAAATTAACTTGAATGATAAAATAATGGCTGTTACCTGTTAGCTATATTAATAATGTTAAACACAGTATTCTCAGATTTAAAATAATGGCATTATTATTTATAGATCTATTGCATACGAAATCGATATCTTTTATTATTTTGACTCCATTATGTTTCAACTTTAGGGTACTTAATGTTCTAAACATTTTCAAAACATGTTCTAAATTATTACTAACTAATGCACTTTAACTAAAAGTAGGTATTAATTTAATGAACTGCACTTGAAATTTAAAAAATAGTATGCAGTTTACGAACAAGTTAACATGATACAGCCACAGAGCGTGGACTGCGGATACCGCCCATGAGCGCATTGAGCGCACGGCCGCAAAATTGTTTAACACTTACCTATCGTTTCTGGCTAAAGTATAGGTCGTATCGAAAAGAAACAAAATGTTACATAAACCTTGTTTAACGGGCTACAACTTTGTCACAGGTTGTAGCTCTCTGACCAAACAGAACGTAAAGTAGTAGGCGACTTTTAATGTCATGTCAAGTTTTAAAATGTGCAAATTTTTGTTGAAGTTTTTTCAAGATTACATAAATACTAGAAATGGAAAAATTATAACTCTGACTTTATTAGCACCAGGAACTTCTTTTATAACAATGCGCAAAGTTTCATAAGATTTCATCAACGTTTAGCTGTTCAAATCGTCGTGTAAGTGAAGCGCCGTCTTTTAAAAATGAGCGCTCCCGGACCACTGATTTCTCTTTCTATCACTCATCATGGCCGCCGAGCCTGATGAAAAGTGGCTTCACTGCCACTCCACTGCCGGGGGCATTTTGAATGGTCAGAAATGAAATTAGAGCCCCCATAAAACCCCAAGTACCGATGTTCGCTGCTTTTCATCCATTTTAAGGGGACTCGCCCTCCCATATAAGAACAATGTTAACTTAGGTACACTTTATTAAATAACCTGCAGAGATGTAATGCTGAAATTTGGTACACATATACAGTGGTCCTTCATACACAATTACACTAGTTTTTTATGTTCTAAGTTGATTTTTAATAATTTTTTGACCAAAAGAACTAATGTTTCCTCAAATCTTAAGATTAATTTTTGAAAAAAAGCTTTAAAACTGACGATAATTTTTTTTTAAATAATCTTTTGTGTAAATGCTTAGTATAAACCTATAAATAAGTGTACAAAATTTCAGCTCATTATCTCTAATACTTCCTGAGAAAAATGTACCTAAGTGTTCAAAAATGCAACTTTCGGAGAATCGTAATTGAAAAAAGTTTTACTTGCAACTTACATTTTAGTATTGTCCAGGAGCATATGAAGGATTGTCCACATCTTTATCTGCTTCAAATTCTTCCTCTAAAACCTTTCTTTTCAAGCTGTTGGCCTGCCTAAACTTTTTAGCAATTTCTTCAAGGGCTTTTTCAGATTTTTTCACTCGAACACCATCACTGAACTGCATTGCCCCCACACAGTTTTTGCCTGGTTTTAGGCCTAAGACCTTAAATACTAAACACTTTGCTACATTTCCTTTGTTGTATCCAGAAAGTGCATCATAAATTTCTAATTTTAGAGTCTCTAGCCTAACAAACACTTTTTTGGGGATCCCACACCAAATTACATTGTTCAGTGACTCGCTTACATTTTGGGTACCGCCATGCGTGCACTTAGCTAAAAGTAAAGGATTTGCCAAGTCTCTGAAAATAGGTTTAATTTCTAACATCAAAACAGAAGTTATGCTCCTTGTGATCATAGGAATTTCCATCTACAATAGATTTATGTTATTTGCACCATGTAGTCTCATCCTTAGGGCAGAGATTGTGTTGGGGATTTTCGTTGGTCCCAAAATGTATGCCAAAATGTATGTGCATAGTTGTGTAAATATATTTTTTGACACTCGAATTTTAAAGGAAAGTATATAGTGTTATATATCAAATTGAACGTGATAAAACAAGCTATCCAAATCTGTAAAAATCTCAAAATCGAATTTTTCAAGGGCGAGTCCCCTTAATTAAGAGGTTTAAAAAAATGCACTTTTATAATGATGAACTTTATGCAACCGCGATACATTTCCGCTTTCTCCCGAAACTGGTCATATGTATACTTTTTCCTGGCATTATTCTGAACGCGATGCAGAAAATTTCATTCAAATTGGAGCTGTAGGCAAACATTTATTTATTTTTCAGTACTTTACCTGGTCTAGCAGCTTTGACTAAAAAAATTTAATATGGTTCTAAATTTCCTAAAGTTTATAAGAAATTGTAGAAACTTTCAAAAAATTTTAAATTGTTAATATTTAAAATTGTTAATTATCTTAAAAAGTGTTATTTTTTCCAAAAAAATAATATGATTTCTTTTCTGTCTATCACATTTAAAAATGCTTAAATTTATCAAAGGTCATACATTTTCCATTTAAAAAAGTTATAGAAAAAGTATTAAAAAATCCTCAAATGATAATAAATATAATTGTAACGGTCAATGTACTTCACGAATTTCTATATTAACGAATCAAACCAAGAAAATTTAATACTCTTATCTATATCACGAGTCACTTTCTATGTATATAGTAAATCACGTGATAAGATGTGACGAAATATTTATAACAGAAATTTTAGTACTATTAAAAAATAAGACAATGATTTCAAGTTGTCAATTCAAATTATTCAAATTAACTGTTAATTTATTCAAATGATACTAAAAGTATTCAAACGGTCAAATAAAAACCGTTAAAACTCTCACCGAATGTACAATATACTCGAAGTTACGATGAGTAAACAACCTATGGGCTAGTAGTACTGAGTAATCGCAGGTGGCAGCACACAACAACGTTCCCCGATGACCGCCCCAACACAATATCAAATATTTAAAGCAGAAGACCGTTAGAACACCCGACGACTCACTCTATACTCACACATTAAGCTGATAAGAACAAATACTACTCTTTGATCTTAGCCAAGAGGCAGAGAAGCGATACTATTACAAGGCACTTTGAGTAACCAGTTAAAACGTTCCTAGTCTGTAATAGCGCGAAGTTTATATAAATTGTAATTTTTTATATATGTCGCGGTAAGAAAGAGCACGGATTCCGGGCGAATTGCCTTCAGGATTAAGTTTGAAACGTTACTACCTACATTTTAACACGGAAGCACGCGCTTGCTTGTCTATAATATATACTATGTATCGCCTATTCCCTCTCCACGCTCTGACTTGTGTCTACGCAAACAGTTCGTGACGCGAGATTTGAGAAAATTAGTCAAGCGAAAGTGCTAAACGGGCCATTAGAAGTGATCACTTCAAAAAAAAAAAAAAAAAAAAAAAAAAAAAAAATCGAAATCGGTTCACCCGTTTGGGAGCTACGATGCCACAGACGGATACACAGACACACACGTTGAACTTAAACACCCCTTTTTTGCGTCGGGGGTTAACAATAAAACCGGGCAGCGATTTTACAAACGAATTAGAAAAATAGTGACATAATGAAATAAACAAATTGAAGAGTAATAAATAATACTGTACAGGAACTACGGCTGCATTGTTATATAATTTTGTTTGTAACGCAATAATATGTATTATCATTCCCCTAAGATTCTCACATGACTATCATTAACGCACTACGCAATTAATTATTACAGGGCAACAGAGTGAAACGGTATATTATTATATTATATATTTTTTATAATTAATTTGTTTTTGCTGTCGCTCTTGTTGCACGAAGTAAGGAAACGTGATTTAAAAACCAACAATTACCAAGAACCACGTGTTCTTGATAATTACCCATTGTTGTTATCGTTTTAGGTTATTTTGCTGAAGGCACGGAAAAAATTAAAAGCAGATTCATTTTCATATAAAAATATAAATATTTCGTCTCTTATAAAATTATCGAAAATGTGTGGTTTTCGAGATGTTTGACTTTAAACATTTTAAACGGTCAACGTTTTGAATATTTACAAAATAAAGTTTTGAATCCTGGTATACTGATAATAAATATTTTACATATATATTTAAGTATACATAAGTATACTTCACAATTTACACATAGTAGTACCAGGATTGTTTAATAAAGCTATAAAGCTAAATTTGTGTAATATTATTCTTAAATGACATAAAACCCCTTTACAATTTGGTTACTTACTTCAATAATGGAATGAGACAATTTCAAATAAAATGTAATGAACCAATAGCAAAATATTGCCGGGTACACTAGTTAATTTTACAGGGTGTACAAAATGTCCCGCACTGATTTAATATTTCGTATACAAAGAAAATTTGAAGGTAGATGTGATTGAGGAACCTACTCTATGTAAAAATAACGTTTTATTAAGATTTCAAAAAATGTATCCGCCATCTTGGATCCGCCAGTTTGAATGTAACTTTGTTTTTGTAAATGGGAAGGTGGTCATGTGATACATAATTTCGATGCAAAATTTCAAGAGAAAACCAACGGTGAAATTTGCACATCCATATATTTAACCGATTAAACGTTTTCCGATTTTGCCCCATCTTGCTGTACTATTTTGTTTTTTTAACTAATTATTATTCTTTTTGGATTTAGAATTAATTAAGCTTTAGAGTAGGTTCTTCAATCACATCTACCTTAAAATTGTCTTTGTATACGAAATATTAAACCAGTGCGGGACTTTGTGTACACCCTGTATAATATCTCTGTATACTATTAATTATATATATTATTATATCAAACCAATAACAAGCACTTGAGTTTATTTACACGTTCGAAGTAAAATTCTACCTCGGTATTTCGCACGGCCAAACGTTTTCTTTTGATAACTCAAAATTAACATTGACTTTACCCATTTAAATACCTGAAATGCAAGTTCTATGATGCACTCGAGTTGAAAAGTTCCCTGTTAGCTTTATATTTTGACTTAGAATGTTGTCTTTGGGAAGTTTAACTTTCCTTTTATCAAAGCCAGGAGCGCTGACTAGTAGTCCAATCAACACGTGCTTCAAACTAAAGCGTTAGCCTATTTTATTGCTTTGGTTTATTCTCAGGCAAGTTCTAAATGTTTTGTAGACAGTTACAAAACAATTATGTTGAACATTTTTTTGTCGATAACTCGGTAATTATTTGCCCTACAGAAACGATAAAAGAACCATTTTATATGTCGTTAAAAAAATAAACAATTTCTCTGGTACACTTTTTTTTAAAGTTGATGCTTTTAGAGATTTCCATTTCGAAAATTATAAAATGAAGTCTTTGAGTTTATACAAAAAATACAAAAACTACCAACTTCCAGACATTGAAAAGTTTGTTTTAATTGAAGTTACAAAACAAGTTCTTGATATTTTTATTCAAAAAGTGATAACTCTATTACTAGGCTATAAATAATCAGTGTACATTGTGTTTAAGGCATAAACATCATTATGTTCCAAGCATAAAGAAACTTATTGAATAGTAAGTTCTGTATGCGTATTGCTAAACAATTAATTAAATAACTGCCCATTTTAAATTAAAGTTGAAAAAAACTGATCAAACTACAGTAGAGCGTCGATTATCCAAACTAATTGGGACCGGGGGTGGTTCGGATAATCAAACACGAAAATTATTTACCATTTAAAACCCCTAATCAATTCTTAGAAAAATAATTGATTTCTGTACCTAGAAGAAAAACTATACTGTATATCGTAAAAAGTGCTTTATTTTTAAAAGATAATGTAATAAAAAGTACATGTATGATTAAATATGTTCTACAATGACAGTACAATATTAGTGGTACTATACATTAATAATGCTTTATTGTAAACTAAAAATTAACAAACTAAAAATTATTTCGAGTTAACTTTATTATTTATAAATTATATTAAATAATATAAATAAAATTCGCACTGGGGATTTTTTAATACACTGTAATTAGTAATCCGTTCAAGCGTTCGGATGATTGACGGTTCGGTTAATTGACGTCCGAATAATCGACGTTGTACTGTATAGGTGATGCGTGTGGATATTGAATCTTTGTGGTATATTGTATCCATACTAAAACATTGTAAGTAGTTAATTCTTTAAAATTTTCTATTTCCCTTATTTTTGAAAAATAAGAGCTGTATTTATATATTGCCATTAAATGCTTTTAAACGTACTATATATGATGTAGTAAATATATAAGCCCGCCAGATAGTTAACTTCAAAACGATATAAATTCCATTGTAAACGCTGTGATGGAGGCTACTTTGAACAATTTATAAGTTATTAATTTTTGAATACCTCTTTAAATTGTATTTTGTATTTCACTGGGTTTTCTTTGACTTTAACCAAATTTTAAAATAAATTTTCGTTTACAGTTCCGTTTTGTGTCGGTGTAATAAAATCCTTGTTCTGTTTCTTTATATATATATAATTCTTCTGTACATATGTAACGAAATCCCTCCTAAACGGCTCGAAAAATTTGATGAAATTTATGTGTGCGTTCGAATGGTTCCCTGGATGGTTTAGATTTACAATAGGAAGGGGTTGAAATGGGGTTGTTACCCCTACACAATAATTTTAAATTAAACTACTTCCTACAAGCTGTAAAGCTAAAATTATGTAGTATGTCATATTATTTTTAAGGGATATACAAAACTATTTGCATATTGATTACTTAAATCAACGGGATGAAATGGAATGACTACCCTAAAAATTATATATTGAAACACTTAAATTTTCTATATTCTCAAAACTACTCAAATAATAATCGAGAATATCGTTACTACAAACAAGAATATTATAATGGCGTATCTACCCTTATGCAATAAAAATAAATTGCACTAAATTCCTTCAAAATGTAAATTTTATATTATTCTTAATAAATGTAAAAAAAAACATTTGCAATTCTATTACTTAAGTCAAAGGGATGAAATGAGATAAGCACACTAAAAATTTAATCAAGCAATAGCGAAGCATTGCCAGGTCCACTAGTGTTGTAATAATTTATTATGGACTTTATTTACATTGTTTTTCTAATAATTTGGTTCTTGAGTAATTTTGGATATTGTGGGGAACTATCAAGATACAAAGTGTTTAGCCAATAACGCGGTTATCTCTTAAGTTACAGAAATAACAACAACAAAAAAAACATTTGATTGTCATTAGAAAATTATATTTTTGTTTATTGAACTTTTTTTTGTTAAGTTAGCGATCTTCGAGATATTTTACATTACACATTTTTAACGACCGCCATTTTGAAAATAGATGAAACATTTTTTTTTTTTTGTAAATGGGTAAAATATGTCTTACCAAATATGTATTTAAAATTCAATATATTTCTTACATCCAAAGATATTAAGTATTTTGTGAAAAATAAAAATAAATTTGTAAAACTGGAAAAGGAAGCATTTACGAACCTATGTTTTTTGTACTTTTTTCTTTATTTTCACTAGTTGAACACGTCCTGAAAATTTCTCCGTTTAATCCTGAATCACACTTTATTTGTGTTTTTTCTTCAAACCAAATGTTCCACCTATTTCTCTATTTAATCCGAGCTATTTGCTGTTTTAAAACAAGGAGGTAGTTTTAATTGTTTTATTTTATTATTTGTTTTGAGTAAATAAATAAAGCTATTTTTCCTAGTGTTTTAGTTATGTAGAACATGGTAAGATTTGAACTAATGTGAAAACTTAAAAAAGCAACCAGAATTCATTAATTTTACATATTTTTAAAAATTTAATCTGCTAACGTATTTTTATTAAATATATATTTTGACTTACCATCTACAATATTCAAACTGCTGTCGTAATACGACGGCCGTTTCAGCTATTCAACCATTTTCAAGTATGTTTTTGTCGGATATCCTTTGTCACTTGTTAATACAAAAACACTCAATCACAGTACATTAACACAAACACAATAACGAATACACGCGATACATTATTTAAAAAGAGAGAGAGAAAGAGAACAGAGTCAATTCGAAAATCTTCAACTGCTTGGGCCCAACATTCCGATACGACGATGGTCAATCACGTTAATCGATGGAGAGGGTTGCTTATCTCCAACAATGTTTCGAACAATGCGTTGGAATCGAAGTTAAGTTTTTCATTTAATAAAATGTTATTTTCAATTGTATGATTCTTGTATATCTCAAATTGCTCAAGGGAATTCATAAAACAGCCCTTTATACAATGGTATAATATTTTAAGCAAGAATACTGTAGACGGTAAGTCACAATATATATTTATTGTATCAATGTTTGGAATTTCGACAAACAAACGTTTTGATGTATTTTTATTGTTGAGGTTTCTATGTAAACGGTTTCTGAAATTCGTAAGGTTTTGGGTTAGATTAAGATAGTATATGTGCTGAACAAGTCTCTTTCCGGTTAATTTTAATGATGAGTGTTATTATAAATGTATTTGTGTGTGTGTGTTTTTTTTTATTGTTATGTATGTCCAGAGATCTTTAATTACTCAAACAGATGCATCATAAGATGGTAACCTCAACACTGGCTCTGTCAAAGACCTAGTAGTTCTGTCCGTAGTATTGTTCTACTTTTACGATGCAACGTAATTATTCAAAGGACACACAATCAGTCCTCCTGGTCCTACTCCAGATCCTGCGGGAACAACTCGTGTTCTATTCTTCTACTTCTCGACCCGACAGAGTAAGAAAGTAAGGGCAATACTTCTCCCCTTCTCCTTACAAAGGCTATATAAGCCAAGACACTCTCTCCGCCGAGGTTTCAATGTGGTAGTGCTTCGACAGTTGTCTGACCAGTTCGTTGCTGTTGATTAGGAAATCTTACTAAGGTACACAACCATTCTTACTAACTGTGGTCATATGATTAAATAACGTATATATTACAAGTGCATATTATCTTAGATTAGTTTAGTATCTCTTGACTTACTTTCCCTACATAGGTACGCAAAATAATACAATAATCAGTTACTTGTTGATCGAGGAAATCACAGACATTTTGAGTTAAATTAAAATTCTGTTTACACAACGGAGTTGTTATCTATTTATAAAATCAACTGGATTTTAATACGCACAATTTAAAAGTGATAACAAAAGTATTTATCTATACTAACATAATAAAGAAGTAAAATTTGTTTGTACGTAGGTGTAACCTCTGAAACTACTGAACCAATTGAAAAAATAGTTTTTCTAACAAAAAGCTACAATACCCCTGAGTAACATAGGCTATAATTAATTTTGATAAAAACATTTTCTATTTCAATTTTTGTAAATTTAGTCGGAAAAAATTCTTAGGTTAGGACCTAGACTGATGAACAAGCACATATTTTCTTGAATGTATTTACATTCATTGCCATAGCAACCAATGGAATAAAATAACAGATAAAACTGCTGTTTGCTCAAATATTTCCATTAACAGCTGATTTTAAACTATTAAGCAATTATTTGTATTTCTAACTTTTATGTTAGGTTTTTATTAAAGAGTAGACCTGAGCCTTGATGGTTCTTTTAACCTTTATTATAACTGCTGTTATAAAATATACGAAATAATTTGATTTGAACATTTAACATTGTTTACCATCTTAGCTTTGGGTTTATTATTAATACCTACATCTTTATTATAAAGAAAACATAACATGATTATGACGTGTATAGAAGTTTCTAACGGGGTTGGCGTTCGAAACACGCACAAGTTTCCCCTAGTATATAAATAAAATTGAAATGTCTGTCTGGGATTTTAAAATAAATACTTTTGTTTAAGGTCATATATGGTTGTTCACACTTTAACAAAACCTAAACATTCATTTTAGAATTGTTTGTCTGTCTGTCTATCTGTTGGTTTGTCCGGGCTAATCTCCGGAATGGGTGAACCAATTTTGACGAGACTTTTTTTTTTTTTTTTAATAATGATTCATTTATTCATCACCAAACAAATACAAATATTAACAAATTAACAAAATCAAAAATAACACAATTCCTTCTTAACTTAAAAACAAAAATGTACAAAATAATAATAAATTTAACGTATGCCTAGTATGAATAAATGATATAGGGGTCTCCTAGGCATTGCCTGATTGAGACTTCCAACTTTTCTTTTGCTATTAAAAGAAAATGAGAAGGAAATAAATGAGTTCAGTGTCGCCGTGTAACCAGCTTAACAAAATTAAAGTGCAATATTTAGAAATTATAAAATACAAAAGAAACATTAACTAGCCTATTTAGTCAATAAATTAATTAATTAACACCTGCAAGGTTTTCAATATACAAAATAAAGGATTCGTACCATTAGAAATTATTATTAGAGCCAACTTGCGTCATTCCACAATTTTGATAAAAGATTCAATATCCTCAACAGAAAAAAGCATTGTCTTGACATCTCTCAAAAACCCTGCCAACAGATCATTTTTAACATACAATGAAACAATATTGTAGAGACGTGGAGCATTAAAAGTAAAAAAATGTCTGTATAAAGTAAGTTTGGGTTTTGGCACGAGCACTTTATTACTGTTTCTTAGAGTGTAAATGCTGCAACAATTGTTCTGAAAACAATTATTTTTCGCTCTGAACAGCTTTAAAATTTTAAAAATGTACATATGCCTTAGCGGTAAGATTTTTAATTTAGAAAAAATAGGCCAAGGGTGTTCGAGCCTAGATTTCCTCGAGATCACTCTTACAATATGTTTTTGAATTGTTATAATAGGTTTGAGCGTGGAGAGATAAGTACCACCCCAACAACTCAACCCATAACCCAAGCGAGAACTCACTAATGCATGGTATACATAATAATAAAACTTTTGGTGGACAAATATTACTTAATAAATACAATTTTCTTAGTGCACTATACATTTCCACCTTAAGTTTCCCCATATGTCCCTCCCATGAGAAATCTGAATTAATTATTAAACCTAGATACTTTATTTGGTTTACTTTATCCAAAGCCAAACAACTGCAATTATTAAAGTTTCCACAATTAAACCTATGGTAAGTTATATTTTCTTCAAAAATAATTTCTTTTCGTAGGCCAAACACCATATATTTTGTTTTTTCACTCAATACAAGAATATTTTTATCAAACCAGTACCTTATCCTGATTAGATCTTCCTGCATATTACAATGAATTTGTTTTAAATATATACTTGAATATGTTAGAGCGGTATCATCAGCGAAGGCCGTGAGTCTGCCATTAAATTTAGCTTCACATAAATCATTGACATATATAAGAAACTTTCATTTGCATGTAGATGACTTTTCCAGAGATTTATCCAGGCTACTTTTTATCGTGGAAATAATTAGGGGTCTTAAAAATTAAAAAAATTTAAAAATTATCGTAAAAAATTATTATTGTCGCTCGGACGACTTTGTTAGATAAAAAAATCCAACAACCGGAATCACCCTTTTTGATCGGAAGTAACAATATTTTGGGATTTTTCTTACTGGAGTGAAACACTTTCAGAATTTTATCTATCCACATGGGAGATTATTCCGCACATTTTGTTTTTTTACACAACCTTATAGCCTTTCTGGTTCCCCATAAATCGATCAAAACGTTAAATATCATAAAAGTGTCGGTTGAAACCCACGTGGGGATTTTCCCGAGCGAGTTTTTCCGCTGAGACCAGGAGCAGGAGCTGGAGGCTGAGGTGCAAACAAATTACATTAATATATTTCGAAAAACTAAAACTTAATTTTGGAAATTCGCTGAACTCACTTCATGTGATCAGCTGCGTGATCGAATTATTAGCGAACTTCCATAGGAAAAATAAGCTATTGCAGTGACCCTTATGGTAAGCCAAAGGTCGGGAGTAGCAAATGAGCACCGATCATAGTCTCCAGAACACGTTTTGGGGTGTCACTAAAAATCATATATATATATATATATAATATATATATGTGTGTGTATTCGCACTCTAGCGGCCGCATTTTAAGTCCGATTCGGTTCACATTTGGTACACACGTTGTTTGTCTATGTCGCTCGGACGAGTTCGTTAGGCAAAAAAATCCAACAATCGGAAGCACGTTTTTTGACCGGAAGTAATAATTTTTTTTTTGATTTTCCTACGAGAATGAATTTGTTTTTGAATTTTTTCTACAAATATAAATGTGGGATGTTATTCTGCACATTTTGTTTTTTTACGCGACCTTATAGCTCGCTTGGTTTTCCCAAAATCAAGCAAAACGTAAAATACCATAGAAGTACCCGGTTCAAAGCCATATGTGGTGGATTCTACCATATGGTTGGCGTGCGAAACCAATGCTTTTGTGCGTTGAAGATACTCCCAATACGGAGGTTGGCGTGCGAAGCACGCAATGTTTTGTGTGTTGAAGATTCTCCCAATATTCGGAATGTCGTGGGAAGCACTCAATGCATTGTGTATTGAAGATACCCCCAATACGGGGGTTAGCTTGCGAAGCACGCAATGCATTGTGTATTAAATATACTCCCAATATGCGGAATGGCGTGCGAACCATTTTGCAGCTATTCAGCACCGTCCTGATAGACCTACTTCCCAAATTTTTGGTTGAAACCCTAAAACATAGGCCTATAAACTTAATTTTGGAAATTTGCTCAACTCACGTCAGCGGTTCAGCTGAGCGGTCGAATTATTAAATTTTAGATTATCTTTCTATTTAGGGGTAGGTTCATATTTATTCTTTGTAACAGCCTCTGTTATTTTACGACCCTAACAATGAATTCAAATAAGTGTTTGGTCGCAGCAACGGGGTTGGCGTGCAAAGCACGCAGGATAGAAAAATTTACAGAAAAACGTATTGGATTTTAATGTTTTCAACTTTCACCATAGCAACCAATTTAACACCAGTTTGTACAAAACAAACGAGAAGTTTGAGTACTGGTTGCGGTATTAACCATTAGTTACACAAAACGCTATTCACAACGCTGATTACAAAGGCGCGAGTGCAAATAGGCGAAACAATATTCGCTTTTCGTGGTTAGTTGAATCCGATCCAATCAGTTCGTTTAGCCGAACTATTTTAATTGGTTTAAAACTTGCCACTTGTTAAGTTTTATCCAACTACAGCCTCTGTTATAACCTATTTATTAGGCCTACGTAATTTAATTAGAGCACAAATGTTACCTTTAAATGAATCACAGCAGTTGAATAAAATTTAGTTAATGCTTAGTCAGCAAACTTAATTGATCGTTAAATTTCGTATTATGTTTCTAGAAAAGATTCGATGAAAGTTTACTTTAATTTGAGGTTATGTGAAAAGGTGTTTAAACAATAAAATCAATGGATTTACAAGTTTTGAGGTTATGTTGACTGTTTACATTTCGTTTCCGTGGTTACATATACTGCGTGGTAATGTTAGGCTAAAAGCTTACTTTTAAATAGACCTATTGTATTTGTAAAATAGAACTCTTGAGTTAATAAACAATTAAATATTTTATGTGGCCAATATTGGGACATTAAGTCAATGTTAAGTGTATCTTCTCATAAATCAATCTCCATATGTGTAACGTAATCTAAAATAACTACAACCTAATCACACGGCGTTCAATTTGAATCTTATTGCAAAATTTTAACATTAAAATTGATTTATTAATTTACAAAAATTTCAGGAAATTTTCTGTATTAAGGAGGTGTAGCTAAGTTTTGTAAAGAGGTCCCCCCATTTTTCCAAGGAGTCAAAAATTTCAATATATCATAAATTGAGCTTCAGTTTACTTAGGCACCATTGTAGGCTCTATTTGAGTTACAACCACATTGCATAAGTTTGTACTTTGATAAGACGAACAATTTTCTAATTGAATTTGACCGGAAATGCGTAAAGGATTGTTCTTGTTGGGTTTTAATTATTTAAAGTAGCAAAAAAAATATATATATAAAGTTCCCACCGAGCTGTCTTAGTTACATTTTGCACAATTAAATATATAAGTGGGCGATATTGGTTACGAAACCATATTGGTAACATTATTATGTCACAATACTTTTCTTTATTACATTCATATTTTTTGTTGTTGTTGTATATGATACTACTCTTTATTTACAATAATTCCGTAACGTAATTTTCTCTTTTTATCTATTAATATAAAAAAACTTCCTAAGCATTAAGTGTGTTTGGTTTAGTAAAATTTGTCAACAATTTATGGGTTTCTATTAAAAATGGTGGTTTGTATCTAAATATTGCTTAGCTATTATATGACTCCCAATATGGGGTTGGTATGTGTCGGTCGCTTCTCATAGTGTTCAGTGTCAAGCTCACATGTGCGTCTTTAGCAGTGAACGTGTTAAAAGGGTTTAATTTCAAATCCCTGGTCCTGACCTGACCCCCCCATGGTATTGACTTAATAGTTTTTTTTTTTTGGGGGGGGGGCTAGGTTAGGACTGTTTAGTCCTCTCTTCCACCAAACCCTTATACAACATTACAAACATTACAACATACAAAATACAAACATTCTTAAAAATAAATAACTCTTTAACAGAAAAAAATAAATTTACCTTACACAATTTATAAAAAACATTTACAGTAATTAATAGTTACAGGTTAAATATTTATTACAAACATAATTAAACATTCATACAACTGAACAATAAACACTTCTAAAGTACGCTTCAAAACTGAGGTGCATCATTCACTTTGCACAGTAAATATGACATCAACACATTTGAAAACTGGACACGGCCGTCGGCAGACTTAATTGCATTCGGTAGTGGATTCCACAGCCGGCAAGCGGACACAGTAAACGATTAATTATACTTCATAGTCCGGTGCAAAGGTATGGCAAGAGTAGTTCCACCTCTTCTAGTGCTCCTTGCAATTATGTTAGAGATATAGACAAACTTTTCTGCCAGCTAATTTGGCACTCCAGTTTGAAGAACAGAATGTAACATCATCTTAATGTGATATGTCCGCAGTTCGTTTTAAGATGTTAAGAGTTTTATAATAAAGAGAAACATAAGTCAACACCGCTGCAAAGTCAACACCAAGGACATGTCACCGACACTACGGTGTTACTATAGCAGATTCATCAGGAATATTATGTTTGAAATATTTAGTTCAATAGTGAATTTGTTATTCAATTTTGTCCAATTTCGGGCTTGTGAAGTACAATCCTTTGTCATTACAGAGAAGCAGTGCTGAAGTATAACTAAAAATAGTACATTTTCAGTGCATCAGTTGACCAAGTCTTTTCTCATTGTGTTTGTGTTTGTTTATTTTCCCCGAACTTATGCGTTTCTTCTTACTGTCTACTGCTTTACTGGCCAAAGTTATAAATAACTGACTAAGAGTACAGAGAACTATATTATTTGTAAAAGTTAAGAGTCGTTTACAGAAATTTAATATATTTTTGTAGATACATTACTTTGTTTGAATTCCATAACAAAATTAATTCAGTAAGTTAACAAAGCCCAGCATTTTGTCCTAAAGACCTTACTGGGTCTAGAATACATTAAAATTTCATCAAACTAACTAGTGTAAATATTTAGTTTAGACACCTCGCCAAGGTAATTGAACTGAACTCTTCATTTTAGGTGAGATGTGTTTTTTACCTCGTGCCCTCAAAAATTTTGTTTTTTAGCGTAAAACATTTCACAGTTTATGCAATACATTCCCGATTTGGAAACATTCCGCTCTTGAATTTTATCTTTTGGATTACCCAACATATTACCAATAAACGGTACCAGACACTGACACGTACTTTCTCAAAATCATATATACATTTTTAACAGGTTCACTGCTGAGGACGCACATGTGAGCTTGACACTGAATACTATGCGAAGCGGCCGACGCACAGTGCATTGCATGCAAACCCCATATCGGGAGTATTTTAAATACACAGTACATTGCGAGCTTCGAACTCCAACCAACGTATTGGGAGTATTTTCAATAGACAGTACATTGCGTGCTTCGCACGCCAACCTCCATATTGAGAGTATTTTCAATACATAATGCATCGCTTGTTTCGCACGATAACCCCCATATTGGGAAAACTTTAAATACACATAGCATAGCGTGCTTCTCACGCCAATTATAAGCCTGTGTTAGGAGAGTAAGTAATAAATATTATTATTATTAGCTATACGAGAAATTTTGAAAGCTGCTGTTTTTTTGCATATGGTAGGGTATGTTAAGGGCTACAAATAAGGCAAATTTTATCAAAACGTTAGAGCGGTTTTTTATTTTAAAAAATTGTAACTGATTTTTTGCGGGTGTTTTGGCCAAAAAGATGGTTATTTTTCAAAATATTTCAAAAGCTCTTTTCGTTCATCTTTACAGGCCTAATTGACATGTTTGGTGCAAATTTGTTCGATATCGATCTAATAGTTTTCTCTCTAGCTTTGTATAGATCTACATAAAGACATTTTGTAAAAAACACTTTTTTGGACCCAAATTTGATATTTCCAAAAAAATCTCAACATCGATTCTTTTTTGCGATCATTATACTTTCTCTATACTAAAGTATAGTGAGAAAGTAAAATTATTAACAGCTGCCAAAGCTACATTTAAATTTGCGTATTTCGATTTGTGTACAGTATGACCTAATGACAGAGCGTACGTTGTTTGAACCCGTCGTTTTGGGGTTTGTTCTTACAAGGGTACACCTTGATCCTTGATTTTCTCCCCTAGGCAGTCTATTAATTCTTCGGGATAGACTTTAAATATCGCAGAACCATAAATAATATAATAATAACAGCGCTTTTTCTGGGAAAAATTATACACGAATTATTTCTAACTACATAAAAGTATAAAACAAAAAATTTTGCGCTTAAGACCACACGGGAGAAGTGTAAACCTTTTAACGCAACTTTCAAAAGAGGAAGCACAATGTACATTTTTAACACAACTTACGAAATGAGGAAGTACAATGTCCATTTCAGAGGTATTACCAATTAAACTATACATTGTGTTAACATTAACGGGTTAAGCCTATGACGTAGAACAATATGTTTCACTTATATACAAAACACAAATATACTAAACTAGCAACGCGTTAGTGGCCTAACCGGCTAAGGCGCTAGTCTATGGTGATTGACTCTGCTGGTTCGAATCTCGGCATGACCAAAACGTTTTTCAAACAGACGGGTACACATGTGTACTATTTATAGTAGAGCGTTTCAGAAAATGCGTGACGGAATAAAGCGTTTCACAATTTTCACAATAGAGCGTTTCAGAAAATGCGTGACGGAATAAAGCGTTTC
>JAGFPH010002762.1:106772-122455 GCA_018207615.1 Philaenus spumarius
AACAAATATAACCTTTATGAAGTCATTATTAACCGTTTTTAAACTTTGTGTTTTTGTTCAGTGGTACAATTTGTATTAACAATAAGATGACAAAATTACCAAATTAAAAAATGTTACTATTAAATGCGGTTAAATGTTTGACGCGTGTACAGAACATAATGGAAAATGAGTGTAGGCTATATATACATTGTGTGTGATAATATTCTCATATAAACAAATACACTATACAGTTAGGCTTATATAAAGAATTAGTTAAGTTATTATAATCAAAGCCCACTAAAGAATACAGTTGCGAGGCCAATAGGATGGGCGCGCAGCGTTGCCATATCTACTAGCCTCAAACACTCCTGGTATTTACCGCTCGAGGCTTGATCGCACAGTTTACAGAATTATAAATGCGATGAGTCAGCCGCAGTCAGTTAGAAGCTTGGGAAGAACGTGACAACGTCGCACTACGGCGATTGGAGCGTTCAAGATCGCGGTGTACACACTCCCGTCCCTCAACGGTATTCTTTAGTTGGCTTTGATATAATGTGCAAAATTCGTTACCGCAGCGAAGCACGGGTACACAGGTAGTTTTAAATCGTGTTCTGGTGAACTGGCTTTATATTACGACGGACGAATGAATCAAACGTTCTGTTAGAAACAACATTTTATATTTATTCCTTGGAGGCTGTAATCGTAACAAAATTACAAACTTAGCATTTTTAATGTTTTCTCATCAAACTTTTAAGTGAAACCGTAGTTTAAAAATATCCTTTTAAATAATTTCCATTGGTCTAAAATTGCTTTGAATACGGGTATAGTAAACCTAATCACCTTTTATAACTATTATTTAATACAGTTGGTTGCTTTAGTACTACAAATACGAATGTTATAAATATAAGTTTTTTAGGTTATGCATCAAGAACAAAATGTTTCTGATATTTGCTTATTTTGTTTCATAATAATAATCATAATCATATTTTTATTTGTCATTGACCAAACATATTTGGCATAGACATAGTCACACAGTTACAATTAAGTCATTTATAAGTTGCTACATTAAAAACTTAAAATATAAAGTCATAAATTAAAAAGGTATTACAACAGTATTAAACATAACAATAATAAATATTCACTCAATAATAAAACAAAGAAATACAATACTGCGTCTAACCAAAATTCAAGTCTTTTAAATCATCCGTAAGTAATTAATTCAAAGAGTAATATGGCGTTTGACAAGCCATTCAAAAATCACCTGATCAAACTTTTTAAATGTTGCGAATCTGACAGCCGTAGGCAATTTATTGAAAAACGACACACAATTAAATCCAAAGCGCCTAATTGATTTAATTAGTCGAAACTGAGGAGCATTTACTTTGTTTTTATTGCTGGTATTATATGAATGGTGGTCACTTCTAAGAGGAAAACTATCAAGGTTGTCAAGGTTTAACTATCAAGGTATCGAGGTTTAAAAGGTTGTCTGGCATAAGGGCATAACTTTAAACACACAACTGAGCAACTGTCTTTGGTTTTAGTCTAGTCCGGTACATGTTTCTGTCAAAGTAACTATGATCGTATATAATTAATGTTATTTTGTTGTGTCGTGTTTTAAATGTTTTTACATTTCTTTTTGACGACCTCTTTTGAGTGAATTGAATTGTGCGGCCTGAAGATGACACTATAAAGTTTCGAAACCGCGGTATCCTTTACGTGGTGAGTAATAGACCACGGGACAGTTTGCGTTAGGTACAAAGCTTATCTGTATATTATTCATTTAAAATAACTTGTAAACTCATGAACTTTTAACAACTTATAAACACATAAATTGAAAACAACACATAAATTCATAAGAAATTATGAACCCGTAAGACCTTATAAACGCGTTAGTTCTTATAATCACATGATAACTCATAAACCCATGAGAAGTCATAAACTCATAAGAATTCTCAACAACACCTAAACACATGAGAACTTATAAAAACTAATGAACACATAAATTCATAAGATTTCTTAACCCCATAAAAACAACATTTTCCACCACTGCAGCAGTGTTTACTGCCGCCAGGAGAGTTTACCCGTCGCCTTGTTTCACCATTGTGCGTCTTTTCCTCTTACTTTAAATGCCAATCAACTTTACGTTGTACGTTTAACAGTCGCGTCCAGGGTTACGTCTGTACAACAATGTTTGTCTATCCGCAATTGCCATGACTCGTCAGTCACCCACCGTACAAGACTATTGAGTTGTTACAATGTCAGCCTTGTCAGCTGTCAAAACTTTATCAGCTGATTTCAGATTGGATAAAGTGTGATGTAGTATTTAGGCCACGTGACGTAATCCTACACGGACGCTATAAGGTCGTTTAACAAAACTAAATGTGCTCAGTAATCTCCTATAATTATTTCTTTAGATAAAACCCCAAACCAGTGGCATTCTAATGCGAAAAAAGTAACAAATTGTAAGTCCGGTAAAAACGGGAGCCGTCAGAGTGCGAACACACATATATATCATTTTTAATGACACCCCAAAAACGTGTTCTGGGGACCATGAACGGTGCTCTTTGAACACTCCCGACCTTATTTCTCAGTGTCACAGGAACAGCTCGTCTTTCCTATTGAACTTCTTCGGCTAATAAATAACATTTCTTCTGTGAACTGCGGAACTAACATGGTTAAAACATAAAATTAAATAATATTTATATAGCATGAAAATCCATCTGAATTCATTTCTCTACTAGTTCAATCGAAATTTACTTAGAAGCCCACATTCATCCTAAGTTCGAAGTATAGCCTAATATCAATAGACATTCATTCGTGTAGATAAAATTACTTTACATAATTAATTGTTATTTCAAAAAGATAACACAAAGAAAGAAACTAGAGGAACTCACTATCTACCTGCAATCTAAAACAAAAATAAAAAATCATATGTTCTACCTACGTATTATAAATTTTACACATATTATTTTACTAGATACTGGTAGCAATCACTACTTTACTGGTTGGTGATTGGCGGATCATGAATGGAACTTGTCTGTTTTATTTATTTTTAGGATCAACATGTTTAATTTGCTGACGATCCTTTTCAAAACTGAAAAGTCAGGATTCCGTAATTTAAAGTAATTTTTAACTTCTGTAAAGAGTTGGCTGATGAAATTGAAGACTTAATTTGTGTAACTAAGTGATCTTTAATTTACTGGATTTTGTACAGTGGTGTTTTATTTGTCGTATTTGCATTTTTGTTTGCGATTTAGTTATAATTATTTATACCTGTGCTCTTATTGTTAATCTTTCTCTCCGCCTATTTGCGTGTCTTGTTTGTCCCCTTGGTTCAGCAAGCCGCAAAATGCCAGTTTTTATATGTTTGTAAAAGATAGACCAAACTAATTTCTTCTTTTTTATCATTTATGTTTTTATGATATAGTTTTTTGTTCGCGATTTTAGAAAAGATGTTACATGCACTAACGAATGGTTACAAGAAAAGCAATTGATCCTAGACATTAAGATATATGATTACGTTGTACATAAAATATGGTTAGATAAAAACAGTTATTATTGTTTGTTGTCCCGGGTTATTTGATGACCGACTGACCCAGATTAAATAAATTTCATATTACGAATAGTTTGGTAATTTAAAAATTAGGCACATAAGATATCATAACAGACACTTAAAATTTGATAGGCAAACTAAAAACAATCAAATTTAGTGTGTAGTTTACGTAAAGAACAAAGAAGATTGGTTCACGACCCGAAAAGAAAGATTCGAGACTGTTACGAGAATGCGGGACTGAGACTGATTCGGTTAGTCCAATCATTTTTCCTTCATCGTTCTTCTGGATCTTGTTCAGTTATAGGAAATTCATTATTTCGTATCTCGAATCAGTAGAAGACATTTGACTCGTTTGATTTTTATATCTTTAATACAATAACAAATTACAATTCACCAAGATTTGTTGTGGCATTGCAACATTGTGGTTTCAATAATAATGTAAATGCTTTAACAGTTTTTAATAATTTAGTTCAAATAATAACAGTACATTTTTTCTCATTCACTTTTTTCAAATATAATTTATTTAAACAAAAACATGTTCTATTTGTTTGTTTCTATACAGTAATTAAAATAAATATATTTAGAAAACCGATGTATACATCAAGTATAAAGAAAGAAGATAGGTTATATATTTTTAAACGGAAAGGGGATATGATCCGGTCGTGTGTATAAATGATCCGAATGAACGGTTCCTTTTGGTGAACTAAACCACAAGATCCAAACCGCTGAAATGACCCGTTTCGCCTATCGATACTACTAAGTAATTTTATTATAACTTTAAAGATTAGGCTACGTTAAACATGAAGCAATTAACGCAGATTCTGCTTCAAATACAATACCCGACAGTGAACTCCAAAACAACGCCAGAGTTCATTGAACAAACTTAAAATAACTATAATTATAAAATTATAGCAGTTACAGTTTGATTATTGTAGCTCGTGCATCACTGAAAATGACGACATTGTTGTTGAAAAGCGTTTGTTTTAATGAACGTATTAGCTGTGAGATTCTGTGTTCAAGTTTAATTCTAACAAGTATATCTTCTCACAAGTTAAGCTCAATAATATGTGTACTCAGAGTGATTCAGGAAGAAGCGGAGAATTTTCAGGACGTGTTCTACTAGTGAAAACAAAGAAAAAAGTTCATACAAGCATAGTAGGTTTGGAAATTCTTCGTTTTCCTGTTATACACCATTTTTTTTTTACAAAATACTTATTATTTTTGTATGTAGGAAATATTGAACGCAAATTTTTAATACATATTTGGTATGCCATCTTTTACCCATATACTACAAACAGAAAGTTTATTCATATATTTTCAAAATGGTGGCAGTTGAATATTTTTAATGTAAAAGTTTACAACACATTTATAGAAAAAATTATTTTTTAATGACAAACATAATAGTTTTTTTAATTATTTCTGTAACTTAAAAAATAGCCGAGTTATTTTCTAAAACTAAAAGTGTTGTATCTTGGTAGAAATTTATTAATTTCTTAGGTTGGCAGTACTATCAGTTGATCAACAATTTTTGTTTACATTTCTGTTTTGTTTTGGTGTATTAAAAACGCATTTTTGTAATTTTGTAATAATTTATTTAGGATTTTATTACACTTTTTTTTGCTTATAATTTGGTTCTGGAATAATTTTGGATATTATGGAAAACTACCAAGTTGTTGAATTTTGTTGATAAAGTTATCGGTTTTCGAGGAATATTACATTACAAATTTTAAACGACCCCCATTTCGAAACTATATGAAAAAAAATTGGTTTTTTATTCATGGGTAAAATATGTCATACCAAATATGTATCCAAAATGTGCGTTAAATATATTTCCTACATCCAAAGATATTAAATATATTCACTAGTAGAAGACATCCTGAAAGTTTCCCAGTTTCCTGATTCACCTTATAAAGTCTATAAATTGTATACGTGTTTTCTTGTAATTTCAAATTTTTTGTTGCAAATTTATCATTGTACTATTGGCAAATTATTTTGTTTGCGGTTTAAAATAAATAACTTAAAAATATTACTGTACCAATAAAAAAAAAAAAATTAAAAAAGCGTAATAATATGTATATTTCCCATGAAACTTTAGTTATTTAAAATTTAATTACAATGAATACAAACCCGTTTACAACCATTTAACAGTTTTGTATAAATATATATTGTAGGTTCTAGTTAGCGTTGTGCCAATGTTAAAATGATCTAAACCTTTACAGATGCCTATAAAATTCCAAGAATCCAAGCCTCTGACAAAGACTAGGGTATACAAGGAGTTCAACATGACGACGAAGGGTGTCTCCCAGGACATCGTCGCCCTGAAGGAGTGGCTGATAAAGCAACCGCACCTGCCCTACATAAAAGGAGGTAAGTCACCACGAGAAGTTTGTTAGGGTGCGATTTTATAGAAATAAACTGTAGGAACAACACACGATAGTTTGTAAATTCTACTAAACTGAATCATGCAACCGATGTTTTTACCAAGGTCAAGGCAGATTGTACAGTACTATGTGCTGTAACACGACATACTAATTCTAAGGGAAACATTGAAAAACAAACAATATATTCAATGTGTTTAAAAATGTTGACTAAAAATTATTCACCTTCTTCCTTATTGCATTATTTATAGTAAAAATGTTCGATTAATCGTAGGTCGGTCGTAGCAAACGTTTGATTTACTTGCTATAGGGAAATTTATAGCTATCAAATTTTGATTATTTGCGTTTAAGGGATGAACACCGGAATACCAACTCCTAAAACAAAAATATGAATTACTTTACTACCATTTAAATTTTAGAGCGAATAATTGATCCATTTATTCCATAAAAATGTTACATAGAAAAAAGTACACCCATTCAATTTTGGTAACTGCCACCTAAGAGACCAAAATTAGGCAACTACCCCTATAAAATAAAAACACAGGGTGATTCACGAGGAAATGGAGAAACTTTCACGACGAGTTCTACTTGTGCAAATAAAGAAACAAGTTCAAATAAACATAATTTCGGAAATGCTTCGTTGTCCATTTCGTTTTACAAAATACTTACTGTCTTTGGACACAGGAAATATATTGAACGCACATTTTACATACCTAGATATTTGATATGACATCTTAACCATGCACATAAAACCAACATTTTTTTCATAAATGTTTAAAAATGGTAGCCGTTTAAAATGTTTCATGTAAAATATATCGAAAACCGCAAACTTTATAAAACAATTTCAAGAAACAAATACTTCCTCTTTTAATGACAAACTACGGGTTTTTAAATTATTTGTGTAACGTAACAGATTACCGAGTTATTGCAAAAAAGTAACGAATTTGTATCTTGGTGGTTGTCCAACATACCACTTGGATTTTGATAACTTGATGTCTGAGGGGGTAAATAGAAAACAATATCCTTAAAAATAAATAATAATCCTATCACTTGCTATGAAGCTAGATACTCCAAGAGTGGCACATCATATGCTTAATTTAGATGCAGTAAATAAAATTTAAATTATTTGCACCTAATCTGTAAAATATTTGTCTTATATAATAATTTATGTAAAAAAATAGGCCTACTCATAGACGTGAAATTCCTGTCAAAACCTGGTTTGTAATTTGTATGTTCTTTCGGGAGTTATGCGTAATAAACAGGCGGAACACGTGAATAAACAAGCTAAAAGGGAAATAGATTTGAATGAAATTCAATTTGCGTTTTTAAGCCATAGAACTCGGATCTGAAAGCCAATTGGCCTGGATGAGACGAAAAGCGAAACGCTCCCACTTCAACCAGCAGTTGAAACGAAACAGTAGGAGAATCATTTTACTCTCTCCATCGCATGCGTCGTAGGCACATGTACCGTGTTAATACGTACCATAGGGAACCAGTAGACGTTTTCGTATTATACTGTACATTAGCTGAACACGTTTTAATATTTATTTAATTTTGATAAAGTAATAAATGTAATTTACGAAATCAGCTGTTATATGCTAGAATTGTTATTTATTATTTTCAATTCTTTTTGTTTACTTCGTTCTTCAAAAGAAACTACTTAGCCCTACATACAACAAACTATATCTAACTGAGTCCATGCCGTTAGTGATTTTCAACATGGTGAATGTACAGAACCTGTAGCTTAATATTTTACACAAAGACATATACAAAAAATCCATTATGCGTTTCTTAGATTTAATGGAAATCGATGAATAAAAGAAAATATTTCATTTAACGGAGACAGATTTCCTTTAACTAATTTTTACATACCCCCCTCCCAATTTAAATAAACTTAAGCTAAATAAAATATTTTTTTTAAATTAAATTAAATTAATTTGTTTCTAATTTGTTTGGGAATTTTTGTTTTTAATTCTGAAATAATAAAATCACTAACAAAAGCATAAAATCAACTGTTTCTAGAACCTGAGAAGTTTTTATTTATTGATTGTAAATGATAAATCTCAATATTTACTATATTATTATAATCCTTTTATTTATATAATCACAACTGCGAGCGAAGCTGGTCAGTATATAAAACTAATTAGTTTACAACACCACATTCTGTTAACAATATTGCAAAACAAGGGTTGTTTAATTTATTTAATTACAGAGTATACCCAAAGGGAGGATGTGGTGGGGTGTTTTAATTTTGAAATGAAATGACAAACAACTTTCCTAGTGGAATGTCTTGCTGCTTCGTTACTTTCAAACAATTTTATTTTATATTCAAACTGAATTATCTCGTCGTATAATACAGTTTGTTGTAACTAATTACTCTAAAGGGTGTCTCGGAACTCTATACAAATATTTGTAAGTTAAGTTTCTGGGACAAATAAAATTTACAATGACATTATTAAAACGCAAGAAGTTTTTCATACACACTCACTTTTAAATTTTCATGGAGTTATATAGAATAAAGGAAAAACTAAAAACATATACATTTTTTCAAACAGAACTTTGATTGTCCATTACTGTACTTTGAAACTATGCAAGATACCAGGCTCTAGTTTTCGCCATTCTGTTTCTCTTATGTTGTATTATATGGCCTACCTTTACACTTGAAATTTTTGTTACAGTTAAAATTACCCTTTCCCCCCAAAGCCTCCAGCCCCCAAAATCAAAGAGAATCAGATATGTAAAATATTTTGTCATGTTATACAACACAAGATATAATAAAGGGGTAAACAGGACTTTCAGAACATTATGTATATTTTAAAATAACAGTAAAGATTATTTGGTCCTCTTGAACACTCACGGCGTTACGTTCTGCTTTATTCTGTCTCATGTTTTACGCCACACCCTGTACCAATCAACGGAAGCGATAAAATTAGCTAACAGCGAGTCGCATATCGGAATTCTTAATTCATTTATACAGTACGTGTGGAATTGTGTTGCAAACACACCGACAGCTGGAACGAGTGGCGAATACAAAGACAGGCTGGAATACTAGAGGAGGGGGGGGGGGGTTGATCAAAGATAAATTTTAACACAAAATGTTGACGTATAAAATGATTTTGACGTGGATAACACTCAAAATTTACTTGAGAATTGTTTGTAAAATATGATTAGTTAAAAGAAAATAGAAATTATCATAGAATATGATTTAGTGGTTCCCACTGCCTGTGATGATTGTGGAGAATCTGGCAAACATGCAATCACCTTTCTTTATTAATGTAGATAGATCTGGCAACACCGTCAGCTTTCGTTATTAATGTGGCGTAATTGCGAATTCGTTTTTATAATCAGATCTGGCCACACTGTCAGTTAGCGTCCATTATTACTGTTGCTGATCTGGCAACACTGTCAATCAACTTGTATCATTATCGGCATTATATCAAGCATCAGACAGTAATATTTCGTCATTAAAATTGATAACTCTGAAAACAATGTCAGATTTTATGAATAAAATAACTGAAAGATCTGGCAACACTGTCAGACATACTGTATTTTATCATTATTGTTGTTAGTTTTGGCACCACTGTCAATTTGCTTTTATCATTGTTGTCATTAAATCTGGCAACACCACTGTCAGTTAGCTTTATAATTGTTGTCGTTATACCTGGCAACACTGGCGGTTAGCTTTTATCGTTACCATCGTTGATCTGGCAACCCTGCCAGTTAGCCTTAAAAGTTTCACCGTCATCGGTTGCACGGTTTACCTGTACAGCTCTACACACACACACACACAGTCATTGCCTTTTATAATCTATATATAAAAGAAGACAGTTAACGGACTTCGATGTCAATTTATTCTAAACATAGACATTGTCTCAGGTTGAAGGAGAAAGTAAATCGCTTATCACATGATATTGTGCAAATAACTGTCCTACATTTGCATTGTTGCAAAAGAGATTGTTTACAAAGTTATTGCCTGTAAAGTGAGTTAGGTTTTAGTTACTTGAGAGAGGGAATTGTGATACGATTTTAGTACGTGTCGAAAGTACACACTGCCCCAGAGTTGGTGTATAAACACTTTTTATGTTTACTTACGTAAACTTACCTGCGACGTAATCGGAGACTGGATTTGTCAAATTTCAACCCAAGGCCCTTAGTAATTTCGTAATACAGTATTAGTTATGTCACAACCTTTAAATTGTTTTATCCACCGTCGTATGAGATTAAATTTTTCGTAGAGGTGAAAAATAGTATCAAAGAAAGTGTTGTTTATCATGTTGGTACTATTGTAGATGAGCGTGATCGACAGTTCGAACTGAAACAAAACTTCACTTTTGACTTTAAACTTAATTAAACTATATACTTTTTTACTGCTGGAAACCAAATATCTCTAAATATACAATGAATCTTTGTTTCTTTGTCATATATAGACAAAAACTGTTCAACCAATTTCGCTAAATATTTCTCACTTTATCCATATCATTGCCAAGAGTGTTTATACAGTCTAAGGGGTTAAAAGGGGTTTGCTCTATACAACACATGTAAATTAAACTAACTTTCTACAAGATATAAAGCTAAAATTACGTAATATTATTTTTAAGGTACACACAACTATTTGCATTTTGATTACTTAAGTCAAAGGGATGAAATGGAATAACTACCCGTAAAATTAAATAGTTATCCACTTACATTTTTATACTCTTAAAAACTACTCAACAAATTTCACTAAAAGTTCACAATTTACACATATCGTTATCAGGATGTTTTAGAGAATACGGCCACCGCAAATAAATAGATTTAAATGGGATTGCTATCCCTATACAATAAATCGCACTAAATTTCTACAAACTATAAAGCTAAAATTATTTAATATGGGTATGAAAAAACGTTTGCAATTCGATGAGATGGGACAACTACCCTTAAAATTAAATCAAGCAATAGAGAAGCATTGCCGGGTCCATTAGTTAACAGGTAGAGTCCCATGTGTATCACATGTGCTGCGTACTCGGTGCAACCTCAAACCCAAGTGGTTTTGCATAATTTTTACACAAAACCCAGACCATTTTTTTATACCATTATCTTTAAATAAGTCAACATTATTATAAAATAGTGATTTAAACATTATGTGTTTACTTTTTATGGGGTTAAATTGCTGTGATCACATTTGATACACACGGGTTCTCAATACAAATGTTTTGTGATCATTTGTGATACACAGCAAATTAATGAAGGTATTTATAGGTTTACAAATTAAGTAAACACATTTACTAATACAAAGTAGGTGTATTATCTTCTTGATTAACATATAAAACTTTATACAAGCCACTTAGTTCTTTAAAAAATTAATAAAACTCACTAAATTCAAGAAAATGTTACACAAAATAATTTGTGTACACTGTGATTTAAAAAAAATTAACAACAATAAATTGTAAAGTTATCATTAAAAATAAGACATTTCATTTCTTTCGAGTTACCAAATTTTATTAGAAAAAAAACAATCTGTACATAAAGCTTCATTGTTGTCACACCCTGGACATACTGTTTTTACTTGTTTGGCGAACATTACAGCATAGAGGCGACCATATTCTTTTGACATCAACTCGTAACATGATGTGCACCAATGTAGACCGACTTATTTCTTGTCTCTATAATGTGCTTGATAGGTGTTTCTTCAGGATTTTCATTGGGGTTGTTAACACATACGAACTTCTTCTCTAAACTTAATAATTTCAAATTTTGTCTGTTCTACATTAGTGTACAAGATGTAAGCGTTAACGATACTTGTATTTGTTAGAAGTTCAATACTTGAATTACTAAAATAATTATCCATATATATATTTTCACTTCTAATATCTATATTACTTCAACAAAACACTCGTGATAATAACAGAGTAACTGCATCTAATGTAAACAATTAATTGGCGAAGGGGTGGGGGAACAGCGTTAAAGCAAACCACAACCCAAAACAATTTTTCTGTTGATCATAACCCAGGCAATAAAGCTATACATGTTAATAGGCTGAAAACCTGCAGAAAATACGATTTATAAAGCCTTGAACATGTCAAAAGTTCGTGAGCAGATTTGATACACACGGGCTACAGGGAACATAAAGTGTGCAGCAAATGTGATGCACATGGGTTATGAACTAGTCTAAGGAAATTCACTCTGGGACCTGTTAAGAATATAAAACAAGTATAAAATAAAGGGAGAAATTAATAGGCGATTTAACATAGGTAAGTAACAGCCATTTCGCTGAGTTGATATGACAGTGTTGCCAGATTTTTCTGAAAATAAAAAGGGCTACCAACCTAAATATGTTTAAAAACCAAGAACATAGCATAAGCTGAAAACCTTTTTTACAAAACTAAGAAGTGTTACCAACGTATACAGGGTGTCCCAGAACTACCAGGATCCGCTGTTTAGAATTGTTCCTTGGGTGAATGTAGGATTAAAAAGTTAAAATAAGCATAGGTCCGAAATATACTATACATCCACCATTTTGATTTTTACAGATAAACTTAAAATCTTTGGAAGTACTGTAGATATGTTCAATTTCGGTGTACATATTTTTAATGCACAATTCTACCAGGGTAAAGAAAATCAAAACAGTGTGTTGTACATTTTCAAAATGGCTGCCGTTAACAGTTTCAGGGATATTTTACATTACACGGTTTAAACGGCTGCCATTTTTAAAATACACAAGACACTCTTCTGACTGTTTGTACCCTGTTACGTATGGACGGACGTAAACTCGCTTTTATAGGAGTTGATTTTGTTTGCTCTTCCTTTTTGGTGTCACTGAAGTGTTTTCTATCTTTTCTTAAGTGCAAACACATCGAAAATGGCTGAACTTATCTTACATTTTGGGAGTATTCATTCTCTCGTAATTCCTATAATATTTGTCTGACGCGGAAATTGTTTTTGTTTTAAGACTAGTTTAACAATCACTTAAAGAATCTGAAAACTCCCACTTTATGAGTTCCCGTTGTCCTGCACAATTTTAAACTCTAACATTACCGGTCCATAGAAATTTCCACCCGTTTGATATCGGACTAAGACAGTATGATGTAACTCGGTTGTCCACACATGCGCAGTGAGAGTGAAAGTTTGAACTTGAAAACCAGCTGGGCTTATTGCATCACAATGCGTCGAGTGAAGCTTTCTTCGTGTAACCTGAGATTGTAATTTATTCAGTCTTGGGCAGTTAACGCGAAGAAGGTCAATGGACTGGTCTACGCATGCGTTGATTCACTGTTGGTAGTAGCAAAGTAAAATCCATTGCTCTGAATTGTTGTTTTAGGCTAATTTTAAACGTTGTAGACAACTACCAACAAATCTTTCATTTTTTTCAATAACTCAGTTATCTTTTGACCTGCGGAAACGACAAAAAAAGCCATTTTGTTTGTCCTTAAAGCAAAAATATTTTGTTTCTTGTAATTTGTTTCTAAAGTTAGCGGTTTTTATGGTAATCCACCATTAGCCATTTTTAAAATTATAAATATAAATTCTTGGTGTTTGGTACACTTGTAAATCGTAACATACGAAATGCTTGTACCGAATTTGAACTCAATATCTTATCTACACAACAAAATAGCCTATTGCGACTAAACAAAGCCTAATTCGAAAAAAGTGACATAACATTTATGTCTTATTTTAATGTATACAATACGATAATGTATAGTCCGCTCAAGTTTTTTATGACACTTTGTATATAGTTGTTCAAAACAGCTTCCTCTTGTACATTTTACCAATAACTAGAAAGGGTACCATCGGCTTCGCTCGCAGATATGAAAGGAATATCGGGTAAATATCGAGAGGTCACTGACTCAAAAATGTATATAGAGGATTTCGTCCAAATCAATCTGTGTTTCTACTTTGTGCTCATATATATTAAACTAAGGAAACCCTCAGCGTGCTCCGCATGCCAACCCCATTGTATCCTTCTATACACATAATCATGTTATGTTTTCTTTATAATAACCCCAAAATTAATAATAGGTTTATAATTAATAATAACCCCAAAACTAAGATGATAAATAATGTTAAATATTCAAATCAAATTATTTCGTATATTTTATAACAGCAGTTATAATAAAGGTTAAATGAACCAACAAGGCCAGGTCTACAATTTAATAAAAACCTAACCTAAAAGTTAGAAATACAAATAATTTTTTCAAAGTTTAAAATCAGCTGTTAATGGAAATAATAGAGCAAACAGCCGTTTTACCTGTTATTTTATTACATTGGTTGCTATGGTAATGAATGTAAATACATTCAAGAAATATGTGTTTTTTTATCAGTCTAGGCCTAACCTAAGATTTTTTCGACTAAATTTACAAATATTTCAATAACAAATGTTTTTATCAAAATGAATTGGTGCATATTTTATGTTACTTAGGGATAGTGTGGCTTTTATTAGTGAAACTATTTCTTCAATCGGTTTAGTAGTTCCAGAGATTACCAACTACATACAAACAAACTTCATATAATCTTATATATAAAATTCTCGTGTCACAATGTTCGTTCCCGTACTCCTCCGAAACGGCTTGACCGATTCTCATGAAATTTTGTGAGTATATTGAGTAGGTCTGAGAATCGGCTAACATCTATTTTTCATACCCCTTAGTGATAAGGGCTACGCCCCAGTGGCCCTCAAAGTTTCAATGTTAATCTTATGAAAGGTCTTCTTAAGGAAGAAGAAGAAAGATTTCTTTTGATTTTATCATGGGCACAAAAAACAGCTGTTCGTATGAAAAGCTTAAAACAGCTGATTTTTATCAACAACTGATTTGGATCAAAAACTGAATATAATTTTAGGTTAGGCCTACCAATGAACATTTTTTTTTTTTACAATGAACTAAAACACTTGGGCTAATTATTAGTATCAGGTTGATTTGTCTATCCGTGCAAAGCCGGGTCGGGCCAGCTAGTATTAGTATAAATTAGTAAAGATGATCAGCTATGCTACATTAAGCGCAAAAACCATGATTTCCGCCATTAGTAATACTATAATGATTTCTTTTGGTTTATTGAACATACTTAGAAGAGTTATTGTTTTTTCAATTAAAGTATTCACATAGACGATCAGCATTATATAAGGATAATGAAATGAAATGAAAATTTATTGTATCCTCTTTCATACATTATCAAAAAAATACAAACTTAAAAATTATATGCTTAGTAATAAAATAAACAACTATTCACAGTAAGAAATACAAAATGTATATTCATAATGGTATAATACAAAATAATACTAATAATAACATAGAAATACTTCCTGCGGTACTATAAGAAAATAGGAAAGGGTCAATTATACATCCTGAGGTAAAACCTGTTTGGGATGAAATATTCCTCACAATTCTATGAATAAATAGCTCGATACGAGAAAAAAACTACATTAAAGGTAAGTACAACTTACACTTATGGTACAAAATTCATTTAGAAACTCTCAGTTGGCATCGATGACAAACTCATACAAATCAACAAAACAACAACATAATAAAACTTAAGAAATCTTTAAAACAATAGTACAGTAACACAGTAATAAAACCATAACAAAAATAATAATACTAATTAATTTGTTTCCAAAAACAACTCTTTTCGAAATACAAATTTTACAAAAAACAGAATGTAACAAAATCTACATAATAATAATTTCATAAAACAAAAAACAAAACTTTCCTTGTCCCATTTTAGTGATGGATCCAAAACTAATTTTAAAAAGTACAACTTCACTCACACAAATATATACAAACACACACTTCTACAATTCATTA
>JAGFPH010002762.1:122555-142400 GCA_018207615.1 Philaenus spumarius
CTTCACTCACACAAATATATACAAACACACACTTCTACAATTCATTAAAATGATGAAGAAAAGAAACAATACTTTGCTGATAGTTATTTATTCTTTCTCAGTGGTTACTGCTGAAAAACTTATTGACCTGCTTCTGTTCTATAAAATATTGTTTTATAAGTCTGCAGAACTCTTTTTTAAAACAGTAATCTTGTATTTTTTAGTTTTAAATTTATATGGTTTGTATTTTAATCAATTCTATTTAAACTATAGAAAACAAATTTTATTCAGATGTAAAGGAGTTAGTTTAACACTAGACTCAAAGAGACCACTGCGTGCTTCGCCTGCCAATCCCCTTCACTTTTCCACACTTCATTATTTCAACCAATCTATATTAATATTATAAAGAGGTAAAGTTTGGTTTTTTGTTTGCTTGATTTGTAGAGGGTAATCTCTGGAACTGCTGAACCTAAAAATAGTTTTACTAATAAAAAGCTACACTATCACTGAGTAACATAGGCTATCATTCATTTCGATAAAAACCTATTTTTATTTCAATATTTGTAAATTTAGTCGGAAAAAGTTCTTTGGTTAGGCCTAGACTGATAAATCAACAAATGTATTTACATTTACCTTAGCAACCAGTTGAATAAAATAACATATAAAAGCTGTTTACTCCATTAACTGCTGATTTCAAACTTTCAATCAATTATTTTGTAGCCCACTTATAACTTTTAGGGTAGGTTTTTATTAAAATGTAGACTTGAGCCTTTCTGGTTCTTTTGACCTTTATTATAACTGCTGTTATAAAACATATGAAATAATTTGATTTCATATAACATTATTTACTGTCTTTTAGCTTTGTTCTTATTAATAGTCCTACACCTTTATTATAAATAAAACATACCATTATTATGTGTATAGAAGATTCCAACGGGGTTGGTGTGCGGCGCACGCCGGGGTTTCCCCTAGTTTTACTATATAGCTGCTTCGCTCGCAGGTGTGAATAAAATAATATTGAGGGTTCACTGGCCCAAAAACGTATAGTGAGTTCAGTCCAAATTACTCTATGTTTCCCATTTAGGCTACACATATGATCAGTTGTGCGACAGTAAGCGCAAAAACCACGATTTTCGTCATTCTGTTTGAGGAGAAATTTACTTGTGTGCATTTTACATCAAATATTTTGTACGAACAATATTTACACCTTAGGTGCAAATGGTTTTTCCCTTATATGTGCCGCTTTACGTACCTAACTTCATAGCCCGACTCTGGTTCTAGAACTTTCGATGGTTCAGGACCTTCTGGAACATTATAGAACAATCCCGATCCTTCTGGAAGAAACTACAATATTCTCCAACATTTTGGAACAGTCTCGGTCACTTAAGACTCGATTCCCAACTGCTTCGGCGACTTCCCATAAGAAGTCCATTTCCAAAACATACTATGAGGGATGAAGGGCCACCACCCCCATGGGGCTGAAGGGATGTGTTGTATAGATGTGATGTATAGAGACTCGCACGGGCAAACCGTGTATACATTTTATTAGGCTAAATATTTAACGAAAATATACTTAGTCTAACGAAGATGTGGGGAGCAGCGTGAAGCGAAAGTAAAGAAAACGCCAGTAAGTAGATTCGAACCTACGCAACTGTGTTGCACAATGGACGAGTACCTTTAACCACTGCGCGACTCAGCTCCCAGCATATCTTTGTGTGTGGCCACTGTTGGCAGTGTTAAACGGTATGATTTATTTACTTCTCAGTTGTGAAACCAGTGATGTATTTCACCACTATCGTTCAGGTATGATCAGTGTACACCTACATTGAGGAAGCCAGGCACAGATCTGATAAAACGTCATATAACTAACGCGGCTGCTAAACCATGTATGCAATTCCGTACGTACAAAGTACGGAAGTAAACCGGAACGTAGAGCCGCAATTAATTATTACTGGTCTGCAGTTACTCAACCGACCGGTTTGGTAACAGCTGATCGGCTGTTGCGTCAATCGGACGGTCAGTCGGTGTTGCAACGACACATGTTGTGTGTAACTGATTTCTGGGCATATTGTGTGTGTGTGTGGGGGGGGGGGGAAGGGGTATAAACAGCAAACTTTCACTCAATGATCGAGTAATTGTTCAGATTGAGACAAAATAGCAGTCTATGATTTTCATGTAAAGAAAGAAATCAACTACATTTTTTTCGATTTCATATAGAATTAAGTAGCCTAAGATTTATTCTTCAATGGGGGGGGGGGGGGGTAATTTTGCAGAGGTAGTTTTCGTAAATTCTTAAAGCACACGTTAGATTGACCTTAAATTCAAAAAGAATTTCCGCGGGAAATGGATATTAGAGAAATGACCAGAAAACGAAAACTCCAAAAATTAAAGATCAATGTTAGCAGTTTTCTCTATGTTTGCACCAAAGAAAAGAAACTAAATACTTCACTGACACCAAAAAGGTAAATAATAAATATATTAAACAAAATAAATGAAACGGAGGTAGAAAAAATACGCGCAAAATGTTTATTAAGTCTTTCAAAACTTGGATTTAAGTTTTTATTAACCTATTTTTACAAAGTAATTCATAAATAAAAATTTAAAAAACCGATCGGCTAAACAGATTTTCTTGAGTCATAGCTCAGAACAATCTAGATCAAGTGACCTTTCAAACGAAAAAACTTAATCAAAATCGGTTCAACCATTTGGGAGCTACGATGCTACAGACAGATACACACGTTAAACTTACAACACCCCTCTGTTTGCGTCGGGTGTGAGCGTATCGAACGAATACGTTAGGCAAATTTAATTTTTTTACCACATAAATTATCTTTACTAATATTATAAAGAGGTAAAATTTGTTTGGTTGCATGTAGGGGGTATTTTCTGGAACTACTGAACCGATTGAAAAAATAGTTTTACTAACAAAAACCTACACTATCCCAGAGTAAGATAGGCTAGAATTCATTTTGATAAAAAAATGTTTTAATTAAATATTTGTAAATTTATTCGGAAAAAATCTTAGGTTACGCCTAGACTGATGAATCATCACATGCTTTTACATTTATTGCCGTAGCAACCAATTGAATAAAATAACAGGTAAAACAGCTGTTTGCTCTATTAACAGTTTATTTCAAACTTTAGCAATTATGTAATTCAATTTCTAACTTTTAGGTTAGGTTTCTATTAAAGTGTGGATCTGATACTTGCTGGTTCTTTAACCTTTAACTGCTGTTATAAAATATACGAAATAATTTGATTTGAACATTTAACATTACCGGTATTTACCATCTTAGCTTTGGGGTTATTATTAATCTATACTAATATTATAAAGAGGTAAAGTTTGTTTGTTTGTTTGTTTGTTTATTTGTTTGTTTGTATGTAGGGGGTAATCTCTGGCACTACTGAACCGATTGAAAAAATAGTTTTACTAATAAAAAGCTACACTATCCCTGAGTAACATAGGCTATGATTCATTTCGATAAAAATCTTTTTTTATTTCAATATTTATAAATTTAATCGGAAAAATTCTTAGGTTAGGACTAGAATGATAAACCAACACATGTATTTACATTTATTACCATAGCAACCAATTGAATAAAATAACAGATAATATATTTGCTCCAATATTTCCATTAACAGCTGATTTCAAAATTTGAAGCAATTATTTTTGTATTTCTAGCTTTTAGGTTAGGATTTTAAAGAGTAGACCTGAGCCTTGCTGGTTCTTTTAACCGTTATTATAACGGTTTTAAAATATAAGAAATAATTTAAATTGAACTTTTAACATTATTTACCGTCTTCGTTTTGAGGTTATTATTAATCCTACACCTTTATTATAAATAAAACATAACATATGTTTTTAGAAGGTTACGTTGGGGGTTGGCGTGCGGAGCACGCAGGGGTCTCCCCTAGTAATATTATAAAGAGGTATTATTTGTTTGTTTTTTTTTTTTTTATGTAGGGGATAATCTCTGGAACTACTGAACCGATTGAAAAAATAGTTTTACTAATAAAAAGCTACAGCGTCCTTGAGTAACATAGGCTAGAATTAATTTTGATTTGAGGGTTTAAAAACCCTTAAAATAATAAATATTAATTCTTATACTTTCCTTAAATCTAGAGAGCTGAAATTTTGTACATTTATTTCTTACAATATACATAGAAAAAGTAAACTAGATTTTTATTTTGTTGCGTGCTGCTTCGGGGTGAAAATGTGACAGCAACCAATACAAAAATTAAAATTAATTGTTATATTTTCCTAAAAGTTAGCGAGCTGAAAATTTGTACATTTATTTCTTACAAGATACATAAAAATTATCATAGATTGACATTTTGTCGCGTGCCTGCTAAGGGGTGAAAATGTTTTTAAAATGTTGATTGTTATAATTTCCATAAAGCTAGAGAATAAACCCTTAATAAATTAAGGAATTTAAAAATAAGAAACCACTATGTTACATCCTAATTAAAATAAATAAGACATATTAGGATTTAACAGTAGGACATATTTATATAAAGTAGGATCTGTTTGCATTTGCTTCGACGCGAGTCACCGTGGTGCAGGGGGCGGAGCCCTATAGTTGTTTTATAAAGGGTATTAATTTGACGTATCACAAGCCATATATGTCTTCATTACAAATTGTTGACATGGGGTTTTAGGAGTGCGGTTGATGGCGATTTTACAAATAGATTTTCTAAGGCTGAGTTGCACCAACCAGGATCAGTTTTGATCTAGGCTCAAAGTTGTATTTGATCCAGGATCAACTACTTTGATGGGTTGTTTCTATTGCACCATACCTGGATCAAATAATTGATCCAGGATTTACTGATCTAGGTATTTGATCCCGGTTGATGCAACCCAGCCTAAGGGTTTCATTAAGATGAACTACTCTTTCGAGAACAGATTTTGTACATCTCTTTCCGTCTTTTAAATAATATAACATTATTGAAATAACTTACAAAATAACATGTTTGAGCGTAGCGAACAAATTTGCTAACCAATTTGTATTTTCTTAGCACAAAAATCCATGGTCTTATAACGGCTTTAATTTGATGTATCAAAAACCATTTGTAGGCCTATATATATTAAACATTTTTGCAATGTAAAAAGAAGGAAGGTTTTGAGATTTTCCAAAAATATTGTTTTTAAAGCCTCTCCTGACGGGGAATAACTGCGCCGAAATTAGATTTTGCATATCTCTTTACGTCTATTAAATAATAAATTAAGTAATTTTTCAAAAAAATCACTATGTATATTAAAATGCACATAGTTTGATATATATGTCTCATTATTATCACTATTATACGAATATGTCTTACTATTATATTAGGTGTATTATTACGTGTCTTCTGGTTTGTTTTTTGTTTATGTTATTTTATTTCTTCTATTTATTGTTTTACATCAATATCACCGTATTGTAATCTCATTCGAGATTACATATTTAGTTCACTTCCCTACTGAGGCACTGCCTATATGTAGTTGAAAACCATATTCGGAAGTTATATGTAAGTGTGTAACTGTAACAGTCAGTGATGATGACTTGGTAATCGAAACGCGTTTGACTGGTGAACGTTTTCTACAAGAAACTGAGTTCATTTTACTAGAGGCTCCACCCTGCTCGTTTCGCTTACCAATACCGTTGGTGAATCACGGTCAAGCAAATGCAAACAGATTATTGTATACTCGGAGAGTCGTTAGCAGTGACTTGGTTGACGCTTGCGCAGTAGATCCTTTTATTATACAATCGAGAAACTGTTTAGTAGCTCTCTTATCAGACTGCTTCCAAATAAAAAAACTATGCCCTTCAAAAGATTTCTAGGAAATCATTATCTGTTAACACAGTTCGTGTTTAAGGTTCGTTTTATCATTTTGTTCCGAATGACACTGCATACCTGCGTTGTCAATACGTACAACGACCAGTTTTATTCGTATGTTATTATTTTCTTTTAATTTTGACTGCTTAGTGAAGATTTAATGTCAATTTCGAAACACGCACATGACACTCACGTGCTTTATAGTCTTTGATTGGAGAAGAATAGCCATAAAAGGTCTGTAGTAGTTAGTAAGCATTACCGTCAACTAAATGGAAACGATGACATTGAATGAACAGCCGTGTTTAGAATCATAATCAGATTAATGCAATTATTTGAGACAATCATTAGTCATTCTCTAAGTAGGACACATTTGGCAAAGCACAGGGTAACTTTTAATAAGATATACACAGATTTTATACTTGGCGAAACTGATGAGCTTTCAGGACGTGTTCTACTAGTGAAAATTAAAAAAAAAGTTCAAATAAACATTGTTTTCCAGTTATAAACAATTTTTACTTTCTCACTATACTATAGTATAGAGAAAGTATAGTGATCGCAAAAAAAATCGATGTTGAGATTTTTGTGGAAATATCCGTTTTGGGACCCCCTGAGTCCAAAAAAGTGGTTTCTACAAAAGGTCTGTCTGTATGTCTGTATGTATGTCTGTATGTATGTCTGTATGTCTGTATGTAGAGAAAGCTAGAGAGAAAACTATTCGTCGATTTCAACCAAATTTGCACCAGACATGTCCAGTACGCCTGTATAGATGCACGAAAAAAGGGTTTTGAACAATTTTGAAAAACAACCCCCTTTTTGGCCAAAAACCCCCCAAAAAATCAGTTATTATTTTTTTATAAAAAAACGGCTCTAACGATTTTGATAAAATTTGGCTTATTTGTAGCCTTTAATGTGCCCTACCATTTACAAAAACCCGCATCTTTCTAAAAATTCTCGTTTAGCTAATAATAATAATAATAATAACTGATTTTTGGGGGTTTTTTGGCCATAAAGGGGGTTGTTTTTCAAAATTTTTTAAACCCTTTTTACGTGCATCTATAAAGACCTAATTGACGTGTTTGGTGCAAATTTGTTCGAAATCGATCTAATAGTTTTCTCTCTAGCTAATAATAATAATATTTATTAGTTAATCGCCTACTTTAATAAAAGTATACAAAGCTAGACAGAAAACTATTCGATCGGTTTCAACCAAATTTGCACCAGACATGTCCAGTACGCCTGTATAGATGCACGAAAAAGGGTTTTGAATAATTTTGAAAAACAACCCCCTTTTTGGCCAAAAAACCCCAAAAAAATCAGTTATTATTTTTTTATTAAAAAACGGCTCTAACGATTTTGATAAAATTTGGCTTATTTGTAGCCTTTAATGTGTCCTACCATATACAGAAACCCGCATCTTTCTAACAATTCTCGTTTAGCTAATAATAATAATAATAATAACTGTTTTTGGGGGTTTTTTAGCCATAAAGCGGGTTGTTTGAAACAAATTTCAAAACCATTTTACGTGCATCTATGAAGACCCAATTGACGCGTTTGGTACAAATTTTTTCGAAATCGGTCGAATAGTTTTCTCTCTAGATAATAATAATAATAATAATATTTATTAGTTAATCTTCAACTTTAATAAAAAAAACTCTCCTACCCCACCCTACAAGTCTCAGTGAATCTGTTTAGTAATTTAAATGTATTTGTGAGAAAGTATGTGCCAGTTCCTGGTACCGTTTATTTTAACAACATATTTAATATCTTTGGATGTAGGAAATATATTGAACGCAAGTTTGGATGCTTATTTGGTACGGCATCTTTTACCCATATACAATAAACCGAAACGTGTTTTCATATATTTTCAAAATGGCGGCCGTTTAAAATGTTTAATGTAAACTATCTCGAAACTGCCAACTATACAAATAAATTTCAAGAACCAAAAAATGTTCGTTTTTAAAGACAAACATATAACGGAGGTTTTAATTATGATTTAACTTAAAAGACAACCGAACTATTGGCTAGAAACTGAACATTTTTGATATTATAGACAGCTACCAAGGTAATTGTTTAAGTTACAGAAATAATACAAAGATACGTTATGTTTGTCATTATTTGTAAAAATAAAAAACAAGTTTTGTTTGTTACAAATAAATAACTTTTTTCCTTCATAAAAATTGTTTGTAAAGTATCTAATTTAGAGATATTTTACATAACTAGAAAATGGTTCTATATAGGTCTAAATAAAGGCAAAATCAAGAATATTTTTTTTCCACAAACGTTCAGTTTTCCAGACTTCCGAAATTTTGTGTCTTTTACACATAATAGGCCTAATTCATATATATAGAGAACGGTTACACCGATCGAGTTAAATTTTGGCATGACGTTTAACCCAATATTGATATACTTTAAGAAAAATAACCGATTATTTCCAATCATGCGTTTCAAAATGGCGGCTGTTGGACAATTTCAAGCCCGAATAACCCAAAAACCATACATTTTAAGAAGACATTTTTTGTAGTCCTTACAATTCCCTATCGGATGGTGTAACTGTAAAAAATTAGGATTAATTATCATAGTTAACTTATGTCTAATAATTGTTATGTTTAATCCGGCACCCCACACCAACGCAGTAAACACAACGATATGGTGAGTACGGTACGTATGCGGTTATTACAGACAAATAATAATGTAATACATATTTTAAATTGTTCATCGAAAACAATTGTCCTTTAATTAAAAAAAAAAAAAAAAACAGAGTAATTATCAATTTACATAGACTCAATAACTGTTCGACTAATTTCACTAAAAATTTCACAGTTTACTCATTTTAATGCCAGAAGTGTTCGGACAGTCATTAAAATCTAGAGGTCGAAATAGTGTTGCTACCCATATACAATACATATAAAATTTAATAACTTAATACAATACAAATTTCACAATTTTCACACATTATTACCAGAATTGTTTGAGAATACAGTCACTAAACTCAAAGAGATTAAAATAGGGCAACCAATACAATACAAGAAAATACACCAACCACCTACAAGCAATAAAGCTTAATTTGTGTAGAGTTATTCATAACTGATATAGAAACCATTTTCAATTTCATTACTAAAGAAAAAGGAACGAAATGAAATAACTATACTTAAAATTTAATAATAATTCATACACTTACTTTTTCTATAAATAACAAAATAACTTAATTAATTTCATAGAAAATGTTAGAATTTACACTTATTAGTACCATAATTGTATAGAGAATATGGTCACTACAGTCAAAGACATTAAAATTGGGTAGCTACCGTTATACAATAAAAATAAACTACACTAACTAATCAAGCTATAAAACTAAATTTGTGTAATATTGTAAGCAATAAAAGAATATTTGCAATTCGATTACTTAAATCAAAGGAATTAAATTGCATAACTACCCTTAACATTAAATAATAATTAAAATGGGATACCTACCCATATAAAATATATAGCAACTACATTAAACACAAATATGAGCGCGATCGCTTGTCCTGATCAAGAATCTAATTTTAACCGCAATTCACTTCGAAATGAATGTTTCAATGCATTCACTAAATTGTGTTTGTAAATTTAATCTCAATCGAGACAAACTTCCAATGATACTAAGTGTGCATTTGAATGAGGATTTCTCAAAATAAATTATTCCTATTCATCTTTGGGCTTCGGCCTGCAACAAAAGTTCAGTTGTGAGCATCAGATAACCTAAAAGTTAAAACAGGAAACATTAAATTTGTTACACAACACACTTCAGTATTTCGAAATCGGCTCTGTATCGATTAGAAGCGAACCTGAATTAAATACAGTCTCTAAATGACCACAACTAAATCCGATAATTTATAAACATCGTATTGAAAATCAATTTCCGTTCTCCATCGCAGGCAACATTACATAATAATATGTTTTACATAACGTAAATGAAACTTTTCTAAACGTTTCGAAACGTAAGTCCAGTTTTTGTCTTCCAATCGAACAACTAATACTGGTCTTGCGAATTATTTATTTTCTCCTGTTTCAAAACTGCAGGTAAATTGAAAATAATTCGACCACGCAGCTAAACCGCTGACGTGAGTTGAGCAAATTTCCAAAATTAAGTTAGTAGGCCTATGTTTTAGGGTTTCAACCAACGATTTGGGAAATAGGTCTATTCACGACGGTGATGAATTGCTGCAAAATGGTTCGCACGCCATTCCGCATATTGAGAGTATCTTCAATACACAAAGCATTGCGTGCTTCCCACGCCATTCCGTATGTTGGGATTACCTTCAATAAACAATGTATTGCGTGCTATGCACGCCAACCTCGCGGTAGAATCCACCACATGGCTTTGAAACGGATACTGCTATGGTATTTTACGTTTTGATCGATTTTGTGGGAATCAAGCGAGCTATAAGGTAGTATAAAAAAAATGTGCAGAATAACATCCTACAATTATGTTTGTAGAAACAACTCAAAAACAAATGAATTCTCGTAGGAAAAATCTCAAAAAATAGTTATTTCCTGTCAAAAAACGTGCTTCCGATTGTTCGATTTTTTTGGCTAACGAACTCGTCCGAGCGACGTAGACATACAACATTTGAACCAAATCGGACTTAAATGCGGCCACTAGAGTGGGAACACATATATACAGTATATATACACGATTTTTAATGACATTTTTAACGTGTTCTGGGGACCATGATAGGTGCTCATTTGCTACTTCCGAACTTGGGTCTTACCATAAGGGCCACTGCAATAGCTCATTTTTCCTACCGAAATTCGCTAATAACGTAAGCCTTTCTCGAAGATTTTCAAGAAACCTGTGTTGGTTCAGTACAGAAGTGAAAAGATCTGTCGACAATCACACGGCTCATTTTTCCAACGACTGGTCAAAAAACGTGCTTCTGGTTCATGGAATTTTGTCTAACGATCTCGTCCGAGCGACGTAAACAAATGTGTGGATAAAATAGAGATATGTAAATTTAGATATATAAATCGTAATGCCACCTTAAAACGTGTTCTGACGTCAATGATTGTTGCTCATTTCCCACTCCCGACCTTAGAACTAACCACAAGAGTCATTGCAATAGCTCATCTTTCATGGAAATTCGTTAAAAAGAAACGATGGTGCTACACATACAATTTACAGAAAAACTACAGCTAATTAAAAATGTATGCAAAATATTTTTTTACGAGTACACAGCCCCAAAGTAAAATGTCCCCGCTATTGTCATAGGTTGATGCTATTACTGTAATATAAACTTTCGACATGGCAGGTAGTACGGACTTCTAAATGTAGGAATCCTCCGGTTTGTTAAAATAATATATTATATGTTTTATTTTATAATATTTGTTTAACCAAATAATACATAAATTACAATAAACTGTATAGCCTATTACTAAGGGGAAAACATCCCAACCTAAGCCTAAGTGGGCACGAGTAGCTCGATATGCACACACTGAGGAAAATACAATACATGACAATTCATTAGGCTAGTAGTCGAAAGGAATCAAGTATTTTTGGTTTTCCAAACTACTGTAGTTATCTTTGCTAAACAAAAAGAAAAAAAAAAGAAGTCAGCCGTTTTACTGCCGACAGAAGTGAAAACTGTCATGAATATAAATCGTTGGTTATATTATTGGTTTAATCCGAAATTTGATAATTTGAGAGGTATCACCAAGTACTCTAATTAAACACAACATTAGGAAGTGCAATATCCATTTCAGAGGTATAATACAAAGGAAACTTTCAACACAACTTACACCATGAGGAAGCACAATGACCATTTATTCGGAAGCGTGACTTGACTAAACTCATACAGCTATTGAGTTTAAGCCTTTGAATTTACCACTGCCTATTTTATTTCGTAGATTTTTTTCTTTTTACTATCAGCTGTTACATTAAACTCCTAGTTTATACTACCACGTGTGTAATCCAACGAAGAAGAAGAAATCATCGACGAAATACAAAACGCAAAGCGTCTCACTTTAAGGGTCTGATGTAGTGGCGGCCATCTTGGATTTGTATCCCATAAGAGCAATGTTAAATTTCAAACCATTTAATCGTTTATTTTTTATCATAAAATTGTTTGCAAGGCCTAATTTTGAGCACAGTCACAATACGCATCTGTTTTGCGTTTCACATTTAAACAATTTTTTTCTATTTGTCATGTAGGCCTAATTAACAGTTTTAAAGTACTAAAAGTTTAAACTTTTTTCTTTACACAATAAAAAATGTATAATTAAAACTGACACGCAAGCTGGATCTGTAATTTTATACAAAATATTAAGTTTTTTTTAGCACTCAATTTATTACAAAAGATGAATTTATAAAATGGTTTGAAATGAAGCAATGACAAAGTGCTAAGCTGCAAGAAATTGCACTGTTTAGATAAGGCTATAGAGAGAAACGCTGGCGTTTCCGGTTGCTTTCTCGTTTACTGGAGCAGACCCTTAAGTGCATATCGTGATTTCGTATGTTTTGCCTCGTCCAAAAAGTGCTCGGTACGCCTAAAGAAGTTTTCACTTCAACAAGATGTTACCTTTTATGTTGGAGCTCATATAGGCTACATGAGGATTCATAGGACAAGCAGACAATGTAGGATTCATTGGTCGGTACACATCAAACAAAGAGGAACGATAAGATTAATAAATATCTTCAAATAGACACGATAACCTGCTCGGCGGAATCATTTTCCAATTTAGACATATTTACATCAATTTGCCATTTAAAATTAAATACTTCATAGGTTTTAATAGACGTAAGTTCCCAGGAAGATTTTGATACAAAACTTGTAGGCCCTACTATATAAAGTTTTCTTACTTTTTTATTTCTCCGTCACGTGACTTCTTTTTTCTCATATTACGCGTTTCGGAGATTCACTCCATCTTCAGATACGTAGTCCCTCTTACGAGGTCGTCAAACATATAAACAAACACATAAAACACGAACACTGATGCATCCCACGATAATAATTTAATGTGTTTTCAGTGTTTGTGTTTTATGTGTTTGTTTATATGTTTGAAGACCTCGTAAGAGTGACTACGTATGTGAAGATGGAGTGAATCTCCGAAACGCGTAATATGAGAAAAAAGAAGTCTCGTGAGGGAAAAGTAAAAAAGTAAGTAAACTTTAATTGTACGTTGACTTAGATACCAAAAGAAAATGAATCTTAAATTGTACTGTATGTAAGTTATTGTCAGAAAACGTTTTTAGTAATTAGTTTGTCCTGATTTTAAGGGAACTTCAAGCACGCGTTACATCAACTCCTATAAAAGCGAGTGTACGTCCGTACTACGTGAGTAACATTTGCTGATTTCAGTAATGTAGGCTATAATAAGTTATAGGATTTGCTTTGAGGTTATAAACTGTATATAAATACAACCTTTTATGAATAATATAATCGTTTATATAAATTTAAAAAATAGTTACCTATGGTTTAACTTCGGAAATATTCCTTCATCTTTGTATAACATATTTGATTATTAATTATTTCTTCGCTATAATATTAACAACTTCTAAATCATTTCATCTCTCAATATGAAATAATAATTTATTAAAATATAATATGTTTATCTTTTATTAAATATATAATAACGGATAATTTTGAACATCTACCGAGTTAAAAATCCCCATCAACATTAGGTAGGCCTAGAAAAAGAAACAATTTTTAAAAGATGTATTTTTGATGTGTATCTAATTAATTAATCTGCCTGTGATTTTTTAAGGGGGCTTACTAGTGATATTATAATTATCAACTCCTATAAAAGCGAGTAACAATATAATATAACAGCTAATTATACCCATCATCTGTAATACTTTAACAACACTTATCGCGAAAATTATATTTTGGGGTTGTGTTTACAACTTCTATCAATAATGTTTTGTAAGTTTGATTTTTTTTCAAATGAGTTATAGAACTAATAATAGCTACACACTGTAATACGTTATAAGATTACTTTGAGGTTATAAAATGAACATACAACCTTTTATAATCAATTTATTCACTTATAATAATTTAAAGAAGAGATACCAATTCGTTAAGCGTCGGAAAATTCGTACATCTCCGTACAACATATAAACATAATCGGTTATTAGTTTCTTCATTATAATATTGATTACTTATAAATAATTTGATATATCAATATGAAATAAAACCAATTAAAAGATACTATTTTTACCTTTATTTTGTACATAATAATGTATGAAAATCAAAAAATGTGATAAATACGCCCACAGTTTTGTAAACTCATATCTAAATATCCTTACAATTGTACACATTAACCGAGTTAAAAATCCCTTCGGAATAATTAGGTAGAACATTAAGTTTGTTGTTTTTAATTACCGTAGTATTTTTGTACATCATATTTCTGATGTGTATAGCTAATTAATCTTCATGTGATTTTTCACGGGAGCATTATAGTGGAATGTATAAATTGCGATGGTTTTTAAATACAAATGCTTTAAAATCAGTAAAAAGTAACAAAAACGAAGGCTCGTTTCAGCTCTCTGAATTTAATTAAGTGACTTCAGAATAGATCTGAAAGCTCATCCCCAAGCTTACCCCTCCTCCCCCATAAGTAACTACTGGCAGTATGCGTAGTACGAGAGTTTCAATTTATGCAAATTTTGAATGTCGTTAAGTTGCCTGAAAACGTAAATTTATTTTCCAACTTTAGGTATTATAAACTTAAATTGTTCAGTCGTTTAATTCTCTTATAGAACTTTACTCCTAGGTATTTATATGACTCGACACTTTCTATACTTTCACGAAAAGATGTATTACTAAAAATCGCCACATGAGTGTAATTTTAAGCTATTACTGTCGAAATCAGTTTGTATCCTTAATGCTAAGGGTAGGAATTTACTATTAGAGTATTAAGCGATGAAAGGTTTTAATCAAACCACTTTTTAACGTTTGATAAACCCTTCGAGAGAATTAATTTCAACATCCTTCCAACCATCGCCTTTAAATAAAATATTTGTATCGTCAGAAAAAATAATCCCTCCCCCTCCCAATAGGTTAATTACTTATGTTATTTACGTAAATTAAAACAAAACAGGCTCTGGCGTACATCCCCTGAACAACCCGATAGTCAACAGCGTTCTGATCACTATGAATTGAATCGATTATTTCAGAAACCCCTTAACTGTCAATTTGGACAAAAATGACTTTTCTGCAGAATATTATTGTACAAAGAAAAATACATCGTTTAGTTCAGAAATGCCTCATCTATGGACCACCTAAGCTTGTTACAATGGGTCTTGAAATATTCGTTTATTGCAGAAACACCTTATCTAGAACAGTTATGGCTTTTTGTAATAAACTTGTTTTAATTTTGTTTTGTGGTGACATATCGTTTGGAAGCAATGACTATTATTTATTCCTGTCATAAATGTTTTGTTCTTGATTGTTGTGTACTTTTTGCAAGTTAGTTGTGTACCTAACTTAGAAAGTGTGTTTGTGTCACTGAAGTTTATTATTACTTTCTGTTGTAATATTATTTTACAAAGTAGTTTATGATAGTTAGTGTTGTGATTAAAATATGTGTGAAACTTTTGATAAAGAACCACCACAAAAGAAAAGAAGAGGTATTGTTCACAATGTGTATAAACGTAACATTGTGCGTAATGCAAGAGTTAAGGGTGAAGGGTATTTGTCACACAAAGTTAAGAACGTATCAGACAAAATATTTCCTGAAAACATTACTTGTAAATGTTACCCAAAAGTAACAAATGATTGTGTAAATGATATCTGCGACTATTTTACAGCCTTGAAAGTAAAAATCAAAAAGATATTTATTTTCAAACCCTACACAACTTAAAAACAAACGGTGCTAAAATGTATGTTTATCATGAGGGAGTGACATACAAATCACCTGACGAAGTGTGCTCCTTCCTTTTTAATTACAGTATATCAAAACTGAGATTGTAGGCACTGTAAATCACTTAACTTTGTTTAGTGATGGACCTTATGGTCAGAAAAAGAACCACACATTAATGAGATTTCTGTTGAATTTGTGTGACAACAGTTATTTTGAATCCATAACTTACAACTTCCCACTAAGAAGTCGCTCTTTTTCCCCGTGTGACCGGGATTTTGGATGTATAAAGCGTACTATAAGAAAAGTAGACAGAATCTAAACACCTCAGCAATATGGAGAGCTAATTTTAAATGCTACTAAAAGAAGGCGATTCTCAGTTCATGAAGTTAAGACGGAAGATATTTTAAAAACTGGTGGCAAACACACTATAAACAATCTACTTGTTCTGAAGCAACTACGGGAAGACAACAAAAGACAATGAGGACTTTAAGATATCGACTTACAAGCAGTTCAAGATTAGCTCCACAACCCCTGGGAAAGTAATAGTAAACGACTTCATTGATGGCTTGACTCCCTCAACATTTTCGATGTCAAATTTTGACAAAGCACCACAACTACCAATTCAAGTGGCCTACCTCTGGGAAAGGTAAGATTATAAAACTGTTGCCTAAGTCTCCTGTCTTATTTCCTTATTTTCAAAGTATTTTCATTTCAAAAGCAGTTCCACTTTTCAAAACAACATGCATATTTGTTTAAAATCATTAATATTTTGTTTTTAAAGTATTATTCCACAAAGTTTTTTAGGCCTACTTGTACTCCAGTTTCTTTTTAATGTAATAAAACTAAATTTATTTAAAACATGATGTTTGTCCACAAAGTTTAGAAAATATTAAACAGTCTATACTACTATACGTACAAAGAACCCAGGAAGATTTTTGGACCCACTATACATAAGAAGACGTTACTAGATATAAGTAAACTTACTGAGTACACTACAGGCTATGAACAGTTTTAAGACTCAATTTTACAGTGGCAAACAACAGATGCTGAAAATCCTCCAGATCCTACAGGTGAATGTGACTAAATCTCAGTTTTGGTAGTTTTATTTTTGTAATGTTATGGCATTAGTTTGTTTTCCGTCTAAGTAAATATTTAGGTATCTGACATGTGTTTGTGGTTAATTTATTGTCCTTAAAACATGAAAATAGTAAAAAACAACAACAAAAATGGTGGGTTAATTAACTAGTTCTAGATATTGTTAAAAGTCTTTATTGCAGAAATCCCGTATATGAAGTGTTTACTGCAAAAACACCCTAAGTGAACACTTTGAATTTTTTTTAATTTGAAGAGGTAACTTTGTACAGGTTAGAAAATACTGTTAAAATAGTTCAAACCTCATATAGATTCAAGGTAAAAAATAGCTTTTAAATATAAACATTATTTTAGTGCTAAGAAGTTTTTTTAGTTTCCCAAAATTTTTAAAATTGTCAGTTAAGGGGTTTCTGAAATAATCGATTCAATTTCACGTATACAAACAAAATACTGTCAGAATTATCGTTCTCAAACCACGAATAAGATTTGCCACTACAACCGCACAATGCTAATTTACGCAACAGTTAGCTACGTTCGACTTCCTTATTTATCACGTACAAATTCATGAAAAACAGTTAACTGGTATTGTTTCAAAGTAATTAGTTTTCCGTATTTGCATTAATTACCCTCTTCCATCGAATTATTTGTTCATTAGTTAATCAACTTGTTCGAGAAGTTTGTAATAGAAAAATACGGAACAATTTAAATATAAAAAATGCATTGAAAACCCGCGTGGGAATGTTTTAATTTGTTTGTTACAAATTAAAACATAATTAATTCTAACGAATATTTCTTTACACATTTCCTGTTGGTTTTAATTAGAAAATTGCGTGTCTTATTAAAGTGCAAATATATACACAACGGTTGTAACTTAAATAGAGCTATAATATATTATCATGTCCACTAAGTAACCTGAAGTTGCCCTACAAAAATGTTAATGTTTTACAACGCCAAGTCATTTCGGTGCGTGTGCAAGCATATTTTCAAAAATTCGCCAAATATAGTAATTGTATACCAATCCAAAAGTGTTCTGTACCTTTTTTGTAGAGAAAGGTTCAAAACATCCATATATGTAATTAAAATATTTATTGATGTAAAATTGTAAAAGTTATTAGCTCAAGAAACAAAAAATGTTCAGTAACGAAAGGAAAAGTTGAACTTTAGGCCTTCATAACAAGTAGTAAACATTTCTTTTAATTTTTTCGTAAGCGTAAAAAAGTTTCTTAATTTAGTTCTAAATAGAACTGTATAAAAAAATTTATCAATTTCAAATTTTGTATTTCGAAAGCACTAGTTTTTATGTTCCAAACACACGTCTGCTAACAAAACTAGGCCTAGTTTGGAACGTAATTTAGGAATATTTACTTTGCCCAAAAATGAAATATTATTATAACAAAGTGTAGAGAATAAATCAAAGAATTGAACTGTATACTTGTAAATTATCTTTTCATAAAAGTGTTTGACTTAGAACTATTTGAATAACAAAAGTGAGAACAAATATAGAAATATCCCGTCCATTCAAGCAATACAAACAAGCGCGCGCAAACTTAACAGTCACTTTCCCACGGCCCTACACAACAAACTGTTCAAACAAAACATATTTGGTTTACAGAAAATGTTAGCTTAAAGCATTCTCTTTACAAAGATACCAAAATATGTCTAAAAATAGATTGTGGTCATACAGATATCACGTGTAATCAGTAAGGCTGTTTATTGGTTGGAAAATTGACCAATTGCAAGGATCTAAAAAACGCCCCACAAATTTAAAACTATTTGTCCGATTTGTTTGGCAGTTTCAGATAGGTAAAAGTGTGATGAATCCTTGAGTATACGGATATAACTCAGAAAATATACCGGGCGGGCTGTAGGGAGAGAAATAGAAACTGGAATTAAAGGTAGTTTCGGCGCATTAAAATTCGCGCGACATTGGCTTTTAGAAAACTCAAAAACTGCAACGATGATTACGAATGTAAATATATGTTTTATAAAAAATCTTGTAAATACAAAGATAAAGTTTAGATCATTTGCTTTCCAAAGGTTTTTGATTTATTGCGATTGAATGATTTTTAGTGGGTGAAATATGCATTACAAGTAGAGTTGTCAAAGTTGATCTATTCCAAGTGCCACGCCCCAACGACTACTCTAATTGAACAGTCTGACATTGGCAGGGTTAAGATATGTTGCAATTTTGGATCTCGGAAAAATGGGGTAAAGCCCTTTATAAAACTTAGGTATATCTTATAAATACAGAAAATACCCCGCGAATTTCGTAAATGAATACATAAATAATTTGAATGTTAAATATTTGGAATTCCAAGCAATAAGAAAAGCTTCCAGTTGTAATCCTTGTGAACTAGGTGAAATCAGCTGTTTTATGCGAATTAATCAAACCTTGAGTTTCCTCTATAATATTTTGTTACTCAATAACGTACGCACACTCACTTTTATAGGAGTTGATTGTATTTTAAATATTGATTTCTGAGAAATATACTTATAAAGTTAATGTCCTAACATCAGCCACTTAAATATTTAACTGTTTATTAACTCAAGTGTTATATTTTACAAATACAATAGGCCTATTTTAAAGTAAGCTTTTAGCCGAACATTACGGCGCAATATGAACAACGTAACCACGGCAACGAAATGAAAACAGTCAAGAGTTAAATTGATTTCTATGGTAAAAATTTTGCAGTCTTAAAATTAAATGCAATTTTCACGTAAAAACACCTCAATGTATTTATACTAAGGGGGCCGAGCACCTACGTGCTTCGCGCTCCAACACTGATGCTAACTAGACATACACGTTCTTTTTCTGTGTAATAAATATGTAAAATTAATCTTTATATATAAAAAAAGAAGTTCTGACTAACTCTGATTCTCAACACGTTCACTGCTACGCAAGTTTCGTATTTCCTATGCTAGGAGCTGATCTTTTATTTTTTATTTTTATAGCCTAAATGAGTAGAAATTACTTTATTTTTTATTTTTGAACGTTTCCACGTAATAATCACTAATATTTTAAAGCGGATGCACATGTGCGTCCATAACACAGAGGTTTAAAATTGGTTTGCAAAGGACGCAATGCTCTGTGTATTGAAAATTCTCCCAACACAGGGGTTGGCG
>JAGFPH010002762.1:142410-152981 GCA_018207615.1 Philaenus spumarius
GTATTGCCCCAATACGGGTGTTGGCGTGCGAAGCACGCATTGCACTGCGTGTTTAAAATGCTCCCAATACGGGGGTTGGCGTGTACCACGCAATGCATTGTGTATTGAAAATTCTCCAAACACTGGGGGTTGGCGTGCGAAGCACGCATTCACTGTGCATTGAAAATACTCACAACAAGGGGATTGGCGTGCGAAGCACGCAATGCATTGTGTATTTTAATACAAAAGGTATGATTTCGTACCGCCCGCAAGAGGTGTGGAGCGCGCCTGGTACGATTTCATACCGGCCCCAGTGAAAGTGTTAATCAACGTACAGACAAAACTTTGATAGCTATTGATTTAACAATTGCAAAATACCTTCGTACCATTATGTAGAAGTGCACAAAAAAAAGGATTTAAAAAATTTAGATTTTAAGGGTTGAAACAGGTCAAAAAACAATTTTAATCCCAGTCCTATAACATATGTAACAGCTGATTTGTTCTCTGTTTGACGTTATTGTTAGTTAATGATGGATGTTGAATTTTATTATAATTACTTGTTCGGACATTTGCCATCATTTGAGTGGTAAATTATCAAACACGACGTTTCGGGAATACAAATCAATTCCCGTTCTAAAGTGACTAAAACTAACGGTACATAAACCCAGGCACTAGGCCTATGTAAGAGTAAATAAAGTAAAACTAGAAATTAAACTACAATTACTACTAACCTTAAAAAATATCTACGTGGTACATCTCAGAGCTAAGACTGAGAAGTCAAACACACCGATTACAGACAAAACACAAATCAAACACTAAGCACACGCAATTGTATTTGTATTACCGAAACGTCGTGTTTGATAATTTAACACACAAATGATGGCAAGCTGATTTGTGTTCTAGATGTTGCCTACCAACACACTATTGTTGAATGCATATAACCTGGCAACTAACTTAGCATATTTAGAATCAGTTAATCATGTTTCACAACTAATAGAGTTTTTAGGTTAAGAAAATAAAACAAACCAAAAACATCATTGTAAAAGGCTTACTGTATTTTAATTTAAACATCTGTCGCTACATATTTATAAATAAAACAGCTGATTCGGATCATAAATCGGATAATAAAAATCAGTTATTATTATTAGTTAAACGAGAATTTTTAGAAAGATGCGGTTTTTTGCACATGGTAGGGTACAATAAATTCTACAAATAAGCCAAATTTTATCAAAATCGTTAAAGCCGTTTTACGTGCATACAGGCCTAATTAACATGTCTGGTGCAAATTTATTCTAAATCAATGGAATAGTTTTCTCTCTAGCTTTGTATATATACAGACATACCTATACAGAGAGACATACAGACATACAGACAGACATTTTGTAAAAATTTTTTTTTTTATTCAAGGGGTCCCAAAACGGATATTTCCACAAAAATCTCAACTTCGATTTTTTTTGCGATCACTATACTTAATCTACATACACTATAGTATAGTGAGAAAGTAATAAAGAAAAAAGATTTACTGTATCAAAATTCAAACGCTTATCACTATTAAAATTGTACCAAATTTATTCCAGTTTGATCAGTTTAAAATACTACTTTACCGTATCACATTTTGGTCATATTTTATAACTTGAAAATGTCTTCTGCATAAAGATAAAAAATCTCTGTCCTAATCAATCTTTCCGTTAAAATATCATAGTATAGAATAATCTGTTTTCATTTTCTTCGCCACGGGGGTTCTCTACTCATAACACAAAATATTAAATAGTTTTGAACGCTTGAATGAAATTTTTCAGATAATGATATAACAGGTGTTTTATAATACAAACCTAACCTACAAATATTAAGCTGGGGTTGATATAATTGGTAGAATAAAACTTAAAAACCGATTCTCAGAACTAATACGATTTAAAGTCGACCTCTATCAGCTGTTATCACAACTTTAAACTGTAACCACTAAATCATACAAAATGAACATTCCTTTAAAATACAAGGCTAAATGTTATCATATCTTCGTTAAAAACCGCCGAGAATCAAGTTGTTTTTCCTAAATGTTATTAGCTTCGTCACATTACTTCGCTCAAACTGGGTGAGCGAAACAGATGGGTTGGCGTGTGAAGCGCGCAAGGTCTCTACTATAGTACTTATGTTCGTAATTTTGACTGTACATTTATTACGACGAAACTTTAAATTCAACGCGGCTCTCAAAAGCATAACTGCGGTGCCAACAATGTCCAACTTAAGTACTTCCCTTCTGTGCGCGAGTAGGCACGTTAACTCATAGTTACGTCACATCCTGTCAAAAGGCGCGCATGAATTGATTTGTAAGTGCGAAGTTAGACAATCAAACTGCGGCACAACGGTCATAAAATGGCATACACTGGGACAGATTAATCGTGTCATAACGTAATACAGTTTGTTATTTTGTAAACGAATGTAATTTTAAAAACAAACTACATGGTGATTTTATGAAAACTGATTTTATGACCACCTCTATTATTTAAGACGGAAAGAGATTTACAAAATCCTATCCAATTAGGAGATATAAAAAATAACCTACAAAATGAATTTTGAAAACTCTATTTAGAAAATTCCAAACTCCTCCCTCTGTTTCCACCCCTAATTAAAGAAAAGTATAAAGGACACATAATATAGCTTGTGATGCATCAAATGACATCCATTTAAAAACCACGAACTTACGTGTTAAGAAAATAAAAATATTCTTGCGCATTCGTTCGCTAAAATCAAAAATATTATTTCGTAAGTTATTTTTATAATTTTATATTATTTAAAAAAAACGGAAAGAGTTATCCAAAATCTGTTTCGGGACTATTATTCATCTTTACTAAGAAGCTAAGAAACCCGTTTGCAATATTCCGCCAGCTCATGTCAACATATTGTATTGAAAACATATGACTCGTGTTATACATATATAAAATGTTGCTCCATTTACAGTAAAAAGTTCCAATATAATCGTTGGTCTTAAAATGCTCCGATTTTCATCTAGCCTATACTTTGTGTGTGTGTGTGTTTTTTATAAATATTTAAATTATTATCTCCAGAACGATTATAACCGATTGGGTTAAATTTTTGTAATTGAAGAATTTCAATCTAAATAACCCTAAACTTAAATAATAATAAACTTGTAAATAATAAATTATAATTACAATAATCCAGGTGTGCTTAAGACCACACGGGAGAAGTGCAAACTTCTATGGTGATATTCTGATTTACACTTCAAAAGTACACAAAATATTGAATAAAAACACAATTTACGAAATGAGGAAGCATAATGTCCATTTCGGAGCTATTTCCGAGTAAACTTTTGTGACACAATTTACGAAATGAGGAAGCACAAATGTCCATTTCAGAGGTATTACCAAGTAAACCATTCTAACACAACTTACGAAATGAGGAAGTACAATGTCCATTTTAGAAGTATTACCAAGTAAAAAATTATAACACAACTTACAAAATGAGGAAGTATAATGTACATTTCAGAGGTATTACCAAGTAAACAATTTTACACAACTTACGAAATGAGGAAGCACAATGTCCATTTCAGAGGTATTTCCAAATAAACTATTTTAAAACATCTTACGAAATGAGGAAGCATAATGTCCATTTCAGACTTATTACCAAGTAAATTATATACTCTGCTATATACACATAGCCCATGTACTATTATAATAGTAGAGCGTGACGGTAAAATCCGATTCACCGCCAGCAAAATATTTTGGACGCTGTGTGCCTATAAGAAGTTTTTACTTCAAAATAAAGAGTCATTTTTTGTATCTCGTTTAATTCAGAAAGCAATGGTATAGCTGTCAAAACTATCGAAAAAAGGTAACAAGAAAACAGTGTCCATTAGTTTTACGTGTTCAGCATCCATAACAAAAATGCGTAGGCAATAAGTAATTTGCATGACCAAATGATGGTTTCACGTATCGGTTTCGTGTATCGATGTTTGTAGGGTTACTCATGGCTAAACCATTTTTATTATGAAATGTTTAAATATAATTTAGATGGTTTGTCATCATGAATATATATATGCGGAAAGGGTAATTCAATTTGCTGACGATTCAACACTAAGTTTTCAAGCAGATTCTGTTCAACAAGTGCAAAAGAATGCTTTCATACAAGTCAATGCCACTGGACAGTATTTTGATACAAACAGTTTAATAATCAATCCATGTACAACTAAGTACATACACTTCAGTATAGAGCATAGCTCAAATCAGACACCAAGTATCATGCAAGTTATAGTATACTTGAAGAAGAGCAATCAATATAGTTGTTGGGTTTTCTAATTGATTACTAGTTTGTTGAACTGGAATGACCACATTAGCAGAATAGTGAACAAATTAGCTCAGGTATATTTGTACTGAGAACTTTGAAGCTATACTGTGGTACTCGTTGATGGGCTAGTGTATCATTATTTGAACTAAGGAATTATTCTTTGTTGAAACTTCATCAATTTAGAATTAAAAAAAGAGCAATATTGCGGGGTTAAATAAAAAACACATACTTGAAGGTTTGCTTTTTTTAAATTCAAGTTTGATCATATAAAAAATATGGATGTACACAATTTTATCACCAGACAAGCTAGTGAGTAACGTGCTATGCAGCACAGGTTAAATTTATTCAGTAAACTTCCCTCACAAACTGGTGCAAAGTTCATGAATAAGATTCCTAAAAGCATTCAAAATTCACCAAACAACAGGATTTTTAAAACAGTATTAGACAAGTTCTATTGTCTGGATCCTTTTACTTACTCGGTGAAGAGTTTGTGCATTATGATCCTACTATTTTGTGATCTCATTTTTCAATGTGTTTTATCTTACTAACCTATTATGTTATTAATTATTTCAATTTCGTGTATGTATGTTGATTATTGTATATTTTTCTCTATTTTTTAAGCTGTTGTTTAATTGTACTTTGTGTGTATTGTTAAAATGTGTTGTAAAAAGACCTATTTTATACAAATACTTTTCGTAAAAAAAAAAAAAACAATATAAAATATAGATAGCCCGTCTGTAGTCATTTTACTTCCTCACTATACTATAGTGTAGAGAAAGTATTATAATGATCGCAAAAAAAATATATTTTGAGATTTTTGTGGAATATCCGTTTTGGTACCCCCTGAGTCCAAAATAGTGGTTTTTACAAAATGTAGCCTATGTCTGTCTGTAAGTCTGTATGTATACAAAGCTAGACATGTAGCAAACATGTAAATTAGGCCTGTATAGATGCACTAAAAAAGGTTTTGAAAAACAGCCCCCTTTTTGGCCAAAAGACCTAAAAAAAGTCAGTTATTACTTTTTAATAAAAAAACGGCTCTAACGATTTTGATAAAATTTGGCTTATTTGTAGCCCTAAGCAGGCCTACTCTACTATATGCAAAAAACCGCACCTGTCTAAACATTCTGGTTTAGCAAATAATAGTAATAATAACTGATTTTGGGGGTTTTTTGTCCAAAAAGAGGGTTGTTTTTCAAAATTTTTCAAAACTTTTTCCATGCATCTATACAGGCTTAATTAACATGTTTGGTGCAAATTCGTTCGAAATCGATCAACCAGTTTTCTTTAGCTAATAATAATAATATTTATTAGTTACTCTCCTACTTTAACATCACCTCTTCTCCTATCCATCCTACAATTATGAAGTCACAGTGAATCTGTTTAATAATTTAAATATGTTTGTGAGAAAGTATGTGCCAGTTTCTGGTACCGTTTATTGACATTTATTACAATTACACCCAACAGCTGACAACATTTTAACAACTAAACCTAATTTTCTGTTAGGCCTAGCCTAAATCAGTATTAAAGGACAAACTCTCATTAAATTTGTTTTTTACCAATCCATACATAGAGGATATTTAAGAATAGAAACGTTTATTATCCTGCACTTCTGAGAGTTATTTTGAGGCAGAAAGGAATGTGGTTCTATATAATTTAGCAAAACCTTCATTATGATGGGTTTACAATTTGTATATCTGCGATATTGAATCGAACTTGATCTTTTTTAAATGTTAAGGTATGCCACACGATTTTGGTGTAAAACTTAACAAGAAAGCATTTCTGTAACTTGTTTTTCTGTTAATTACTTCCTTTTCGAATTAACAGGAAATCGTGTTAACAATAAAACAATAAAAACGAGCTGCATGAAAAATGTAATTGCATTTTGCAATCACAATGCGTCCAATAACAAACTTAAAACAAAAATCACTGGACCGAAAAACCAACTTAATGGATTTTTGAAACTGATTACAATAAATTCAATGTATAAATAACACATGATTAGATTCCAAAAAATATGCAATTGTACGCGCGACGTCATAGTTTGTTTCTACTTTCGTAAATATATAAATAATGCATATATAAATAACATAGGAATTACAAAAAAATAAAATATCACCATCCTAAACAAAACATCGTTATATTTGCAGTTAGTAAAAGCGCTAAACAAATGATCTAATTATTCTAATTATGTTACTAAGCGTGACGTCACACTTGCCATTGCTATTAGTTTTCAATTCGCTATATACACAACGCGTATGTAATAAATATATACAGGGTGTCCAGTAATTACGGTGATTGGTTCTATGGGTCAAAATAAGAAACAAAGTTTATATAAACATAGGCCCGAAAAAGCTTTGTTTTCCAGATATCCGACATTTTGTTTTTTGTACAAAATAATTCAAATCTAGAGAAAGGTTTGACTGACTGAGTTCAAACTCTGCATGAAGTTTAACCTAACAATGAGATATATATATAAAAAAAAATAAGCAAATAAATCCAATCATGCTTTTCAAAATGGCGGCTGTTTGAAAATTTCAAACCTAAATTACTCGAAAACCGTACATTTTAAGGGTCTTCTATACCTTGCGTAAAATAGCAAAAATATGCACTTCGTACTAACGTGTTTCGGACCCCGTTTTTCAACCTAAAAAGTTGTGAAACATCTTAAATTGTTCTTAAAGGTTTTGTGCTTTTGTCTTATATCTCATAATTGAAAGAAATCGACGGCAACTCCTTTAACTCAATTATTTTTAACGCATTTTTTGGGAGTTTTAAGCAATAGTTTCCATATTTTAAGCTAACACGTAAAAATATAAAGCCTTCTTTATAGCTTAAAGAAGTTTCCCAGATTATTAATTTATAAATAGTATCCAAAACACATTATTACGAATGCATGTTTCAACGATTTTGCGGCTTCAGTCAGACCTTTTGTATTGAAATCATACTGTACACTCGGGAGTTTTCTTCAAGGTATAGAAGAGCCTTAACTAAAAATTCCAAGACACCTTTTTTGTAGCTCTTTTGATTCCCTAACGCATGGTGTAAATGTCAAAATAATCGGATGAAGGATAATAAGATAAAGATAATTGCTAAGTTAAAGATAATGACAGCAAATGCACATACAATATTAATTTCTGTGTTCACTATGTTTTTTTAGTATGCCGGGTTGAACCAACCAATTATTACACGTAATTTAACTATTATCCTTCATCCGATAGTTTTTACAATTACACCATCCGATAGGGAATCAAATGGACTACAAAAAAGGTATCTTCGCATTTTTCGTTAAAATGAACGTATGCTGAGTTATTTAGGCTTGAAATTTTCAAATAGCCGTCATTTTGAAACGCATTATTCGATAGTATCGATTATTTTTATTAAGTTATATCATTATTTGGTTAAGCTTCATGACAAGTTTTAACTCAATCAGTCAAATCGTTCTCTAGATATGAATTATTTTGTACAAAAAACAAAATGGCGGATATCTAGGAAACAAAGAGTTTTCCGGCCTATGTTTATATGAAGTTTTTACTTATTTTGACCCATAGAAATATTCCCCGAAGTTTGATCCCGTAATACTGGACACTCTGTATATACACAACAGTGTTAACCCCAAAATATAACCTAAACATAACATATGTACGCCTATAGAGGCTTATTTACAGTTATTATAACTACATGCCGTAAAGAAAGAAAAATAACACGATCAGGCAGCTGAACCGCTGACTTAAGTTTAGCGAATTTACAAAATTAAGTTTATATGTTTAGCTGAATAGCTGCCTATGTGTACGAAATATATATTAGTAGAATTTGTTTGCACCTAAACCTCCAGCTTCGTTTTGCTCTCGGCGGAAAAATCTCGCTTTGCTAGTTTGCACTTCGACCTTGCGACCTCTGATTTCTTCGCTTCGCTCGCATCGTACAAACTCGGACCAGAAGAAGTTCACACGGTAAAGTGTAACGGGTACTTGATTTTGTCAGAAACATACGGCTAATAACAGTGCCTTTTGCAATAATTCAACTTGTTATCCAATTATCTACTGGTATAGAAAACTCACCCTGTATGCATTTTCAGTTTAAGTAAAGAACCTCTAAGTTTTGCTTAATTTCCATGTAAGAGTTTCATTTTTTGACATTACAGCGTTTTTAGATAATTTCCTGAGTTTCGTTCCTCTCGTGTTAAAACAATTCCGTGACAGTTGCCTGTTGGCAACACTTTCCATTACCAACTTTACAATAAATAAAGGCGTCTGAACAATTACTCGACGTCGACTGCAGACAATTACGGTAGCTTTCCCCACGTCCTGTCCGTCATCTTCCTAGTCACGTGACATATCCTCGGTTATATAACGCGACTTTCACTCGGCTATCGTCGGTCATTCTCGTAAACGGTCGGTCGAACCTTATCGGTATGTAATTACGTAAGATTTAAATGCACATATTAAAACATCGGTCTCGAAGCCGCATTTAGGCATCTTTCACACCTTGGCGGTGCATGGCCGGAGGCCCGTCCCTCGCCTCTGACCTTCACCCTCGCCCAACCAGTGATAAGCTGTAAAAACGAAGAATTCGCACAAGTTTATCATTTAATTTTCAGTGTTAATTTAACAGTTCGGGTTTGGACAGTCAGTTAAACCATTTTTTTTTTTTTAATTACTGTTCGACAAAATTTGCAAAATATATAGAGTGTCCAACAACGGAGAAACGTTCATCACAGCACCACAGTGTACACCCTATCTCCCGATGAGCCGATGTCTTGTATTTTGGACCACCCGTCCGTGTAAGCTACTAGCGTCTCTATTTCTTTGATAATTTTCCTCCCATTTCCGTTAAAATTTCAACCATATAAACAGCTACACTGAAACTCGGTATATAGCCGCATTCCTCGAAAAATACAAACTAAAGTGTTAGTGTCTTCGGACAGAAAACATAGTCGATGTTCCTACACTTTGGTTGGGATTTGGCAATGCACTGTATACAGAATGTATTAAATACAGAAACAGAACTACAGTATAAAACAATGTATTCCAGTATAAATACGAATATTCACCTGTTTCGTTGGCGCGAGTAATATTTATTCAAAACAGTTCATCACTGGGAGTAATTTTACAAAAACTAAACGATTAAATAAAACAAGACTCCCATAAATACAAATAGTGATAAACCTAATTCCAAAATTCAAAATAAAATATTCTGGTCTGCAACCTTTCTCATTTTAAATCTCATTGCACTCTTCATCTCAAAACAAATTCTGGATCGTTACCAACAATATCCCACCCTCCTTCTACCCTTATTATTAAAATTACAACCCATTTCTATTCACCACCCCTTTACAGACTACTTTCCATAAGCCGGATGGAATTTATTTTCAAACTTGTTTGTATCATGAAGTGGTGACAAGGGGGATTTCATACATTATACTTTATTTATGTACTTTAAATGGGGTTTATTACTGTTAAGGTACGAACATAAAGAATTCATTCTCCATTTTTATGTACAGAAACCATTTTTCTGTCAATAGTTTTAAGTTATGTAAATAATTCTGTTATTCCTTTAAATTCCTTTTAAGTTATCGCATATATTATTTCTCAAGACCATTTTTTTGTCGGTACGCCATAAATTCCTTAATACATCATCAAATTACATGAATAAGGCATCATTTTAAAGCTTTCCTTAACCGTTACACCGGAAAAATAGACAAACAGCTCAAAATTCATGTTTTAATAACAAAAATTGATTAAAAAAATGTTTATATTATACTTTGTATGTTCCTAATGAAAGGCGCCATCTATTAACCATCTGTTTAACTAGCATGACAGCTGTTAGTTAGATTGTTTACACTGTAAGATTGTATAGGGAAACTGTTATTTATAAACCAATGTAAATAAATAAACTTAATTAACAGGATTAAATCAATGTGTTAAATCAGGTAAATGTAGGCCTACTCCGAACTTGTGAAATATTCGCACGGGTCAGCTAGTGTAAATAATTCTGTCAATTATTTAAATTCATTTTAAGTTATATAAGTAGTTCTGTTATTCCTTTTAAGTTATATAAATAATTCTGTTATTCCTTTAAATTCCTTTTAAATTATATTAATAATCTTGTTATTCATTTAAATTTCTTTTAAGTTATATAAATAATAATGTTATTCCTTTAAATTCCTTTTAAATTATATAAATAATCCTGTTATTCATATAAATATCTTTTATGTTATATAAATAATTATGTTATTCCTTTCAATTCCTTTTAAGTTATATAAATAATTCTGTTATTCATTTAAATTC
>JAGFPH010002763.1:0-21226 GCA_018207615.1 Philaenus spumarius
AAGTTAGAAATACAAATAATTGCTTCAAAGTTTGAAATCAGCTGTTAATGAAAAAATTAGCGCAAACAGCTGTTTTATCTGTTATTTTATTCAATTGGTTGCTATGGTAATACATGTAAATACATGTATTGGTCCATCAGTCTATTCATAACCTTAGAATGTTTTCCTACTAAATTTACAAATATTGAAATAAAAAATGTTTATATCAACATGAATTATAGCCTATGTTACTCAGGGATAGTGTAGCTTTTTATTAGTAAAACTATTTTTTCAGTCGTTTCAGTAGTTCCAGACATTACCCCCTACATACCAACAAACAAATTTTACTTTTATCATATTAGTATAGAACTATAGGTATACAAAAACATTAACATTCATACATTAGGCTACAAGAAATTTGTTTTTATTGAAATTCTAAACTTGTAAACATAACCCCAAAGTATAAATCTAGGCTAGGTTTTTTAAAAAAGTATTACAGAAGATGGGCGAAATCAGCTGTTTTAAATGTCTGAAGTGGGGCTGCTCAATAACGTAACTTATGCCTTTAAAATAAGTTATTTTACATTAGCATGCGCGTGTGATATAATATTTCGTTACTCACTCATGGAGTGGATTTAAAAAAAACGAAACAAATAAATTAAAAATCTGCAGGAAATTCATTGCAAGTATATTGTGTGTTTATTGGAAACACTGCCCTATACAGCCGGAGAACTCTAATCACGCTCCATTCAACCAGCCGTGTGCTTTGTTTTATTTACATACAAGAGTTTAATATAGACAAACTGCGTTTACAAAAAGGCTGCTAATGGTTTTATCCTAAAATCAATGTTAATGACCGGTGTTTTTTTTTAACAATTTACTGCCGTTTTAAAATTTGAACCTGTTTAAAGCTTTGGTTTAAAGTTCGCATCCAGCTATTGACTTTGTCTTTTGTGAGTGATATTCCACTTTACATTCTTTAACATTTTAATGTAATAAGCTGTTTATAATACTTTATAGAAACAACTCGTACATAAAAGACACTATCGGAAATTATCTCTATATATAAAACTAGCTTTATATAAGTAGATGAATGTTTGTTTGTTTCTTTGTCCTATATAGACTCAAAAACTATTCTACCGATTTCACTATTTCACGTTTTGTCAATATTAATGTCAGGAGTGTTTAGACGTTACAATTACTACAGTCTGAGGGTTTGAAATATGGTTGCTAACCCTATATAATAAATATAAATTGAACTAACTTCCTACAAGCCGTACAACTATAATTGTGTAATATTATTCTTACGTGACATAATAAACCATTCAAAATCGGATTACTTAAATCAAAGGGATTAAATTGGATACCTACCGTTAAAATTAAATAATCATTTATATAATTTATTTTCTATATGTCAAAAACTATTAAACCAATTTTACTAAAAATTTCACAATTTAAACATATTAGTGCCGTGGTTGTTTAGAGAATGTGTTCACTACAATCGAATAAATTTAAATGGGGTAGCTAACCCCATGCAATAATTATAAATTGCGCTAATACATACTGAAAAACTATTAGACCGAACTCAATAAAAATTTCACAATTTACAAATACTAGTACCAGGATTGATTCTAGAATATGGTCACTACAATCGCAGAGATTAAATGGGGTAGCTACCCCTATACAATAAAAATAAATATTGCACTAACTTCCTACAAGCTATAAAGCTAAATTTGTGTAGTATTATTCTGATATAAAAAAACATTTGCAATTCGATTGCTTATATCAAAGTAATGAAATGGTATAACTACCCTTAAAATTAAATAATAGTTAAAATGGGATAGCTACCCGTATAAAAAATACACTAATACTAATCACCCATGTGATTAATACGTGCTCTACCACTTACCCAAATCTTATTTTTATTTTAACCACAAGTAACTTCAAAATAAATTTTTCAATGCACTCACTAATTTGTGTTTGTTAATTTAATCTAAGTATATATTTATGTACTAAACTCATGCAATACCGAAGCATTTCTGGGCCCACTAACAAATAAAATGATCCCTCATTTTGTCAAAATAGTTAATGGTTTAGGCTGCAGTCCTTTCAATGTACAGGAGGAAAAAGGTGGACATCTGAAAACAGTTTCAAACGTATATTTCCACTGATATGTCTGGGGTTCAACTTTGATTTTAGTAAAGTTTTTGTTTTTCATCTTACTTTGCCTGTTACAAATTCATGCCTGCACTTAACAGTATTGAAGGGATTAAAACTAGCGAAAATCTGTAATAATGGAGATATCCGGAACTCATTGCCGGAGCTTTTAAATTGCATCAATGACCGTGTTCAATTCAAGAAGGGTTTAGGTTGCTGATTCTGCGACAGTTTCGGGTTGTTTCGGGCGCTCGGGTGGGAGATGAGGCATGTTCTTGAATGGTGGTGTGTTTGAGAGTGTAAGTGTGTCTATGTATATGTTTATGTATTAAAGTTTAGCATAATTAACTTTTAGTTTAATTTTACTTAGTAGACAAATGTGTATATTTTTAGTTTTTATTCATTATGTTTTAGAAGTAATTATTATTTTTTGTAGTTTTGTTTCTTTATTAATTTTTATTTGTAATATGAATTTTATGTTTCGAGGTTAAGTGGAAGAGAGGACCCGATGGTCTTAAAGTAAATAAAGATTATTATTATTATTATTATTATATCAACCTAATTTTCATTTTTTATTCTAGCCTTACGTTTTACATAAAAATAGATAATTTGAACGTTTTCAAATCTTTTTGCATACACAAGGTGTCTTTTTTCAAATGTTTAACGAAAGCCCTCTGTTTATTAGGCTAAAAGTTCACATTTTAAAGTACAGTTTTTATATTGGAAAATGGCGGCCATCTTTATAATTTCTTATGAAACAACGTATATTTTATGATGATTTTGGATTTTACTAAATTCTGGATTATTTTTAATCATCTGCTATTGAACTTACCAACTTCGTTTTCTATGTATGAACAAACTAGTGGATTTGTTACTTAATCCCTCTGTATTGTGGTTTTAAAAAATAACAAAAACTTATTTGCTAATTAAAGTAATTTGTCTAATCAATGTTTTATTAGTGTTAAGAGTGTGTTCATATTAAAGTGTCTTCCTCTCGGTCAAGGTGTTTAAAAAAGTGTATACCCCTCTAACCTTTAAACTGTTAGTCGTATGAAAGAAACACCAAGAGTAAAAAAGTCTTCAAATGACTTGTAAAATCCAACCTCATCACAGAATTTGTGTTGTTAAGAAATTTTTGTGTTCCATAAGAAATTGGAAAGTTGACCGCAACATTGGAAAATGGTGGGCATTTACAAATATTTTAACTACATATATTTTTAATTTATCAAAATACAAGGAAAGGTTCCCTGTTTAAAGCTTGCTGTCAGATTTATAGTTTACAAGATACCAATGGTAGCCCATTTAAAAAATACTCCCTGTATAATAATTTTAATATTGATACATCACAAAAAGTAGGTGTCCTAATTCGATGATCTTCTAAGTTCTAAGTATGTGTACAGGAATCTATAAAAAACTGACATTGATATACAAATATATATTTTTACCAGTAAATATGTGTCACAGCTTACGAGAATACATGATCTTCTAGCTAGCAGTCTTGTAATGAGCTACAAAAAAAACAAATTATTATAGGTGTTATGGATTTCACGGAATATCACCAAAGTTATCTGAAAACAAGACACTTCTCAACGTAGGGTAAATGCAGGTCAAAGTTTTACAATAAAACAAACTCATAATTTTTAGAAAAGTGCATTATTTTAACCAGTTTTATTAGCTATTTGAGTCATTTTATACATCATTGTAAAGACCTGTGCAGAAAATATCTATGTTTAGTAAAATAACATTGACTAGCTGCCCCTTGCTAATACTTACCTGATTTAATTAAGGCAATTACGTTTATTTATTTACGTTGTTTCATGAATAACGATTTATAATGCTTTTCGTTGATTTAATTTGTTTGATTTGTGCGATAGATTACACTTGCATATAATGTAAACAATCTAACTAACAGCTGTCATGTTAGTTAAAAAGATTGTTAATAAATGGCACCTTTCATTAGGAATCATTGCAATGACTAGATAGAGACAGTGCGGCCATACGGAAGCGGCCGCCATGTTTAACCTAAATATAATGCCGTTAGGTCGGAAGTATAACTAAAGAATAGTGTTGTATCTCTTTGTAATTATTTATTAGAGAAATTACCTCTTATAAAGAGGCAATTTTTGTAAAAAGGAAAAACATGCAATTTAATTGCTACAGTTTAATAATTATATTGAAATTAAATAATAAAAATTGTGTTTATTCTTAAAAAGTGTATTCTGATATGTCGTGCAAAAAGATATAACAAATAATAAACAGATAAGGATTTAGGTTAAACATGGCTGCCGCCCAATAGGAAACAAGACCTAACTTGGCCGCACTGCATCTATGTAGTCACTGCAGGAATCATATTTTTTTATAAACTTTTTAAATAAAGTTTTTATTTTTTTTAACGAAAACATTTATTTTAAGCTATTTGTACATTTTCGTCAATAGTGAGGAACATTAGCTTTAAAATGATGATTGAATCATTAATTTTGATAAAGAATTAAGGGAGATTATGTCCTGGCAAAAAAAATATTGATTATACATAAAAAAATCTAGACTAAGGTAATATAATGTTGAAATAATGTAAAATGTTAAATATGTCGCGATTTATAAAACAATGTATTTACTCAATAAAGTACAATAAATGTATATTATATTTACTTTTTGAATGTTCAGGAGAGTCTGAGGAACAAACGTAATCCTACAAAAATGTGTAAAAAAGTTTAATTTGTTTACTATTTTCAGGTCTGAATTCCCATTATACCAACAATCGTCACGTCTAGTGTATATACACAGCCCCAGTGGAACCAACCTAAATACATACACAACCACAAAAGATTTCTCGTAAAATCGATCATTTCAGTATCACCTTATGCAGACATACTTCTGCCCTAATATCTTCCGACATTGACATATGATCAGTTTGCGTCCAGGGAATATACCAGCCTTCTCGATAGGTGCTTTTAGTATATTAACTAAAAATATGCGTCCTGGTTACCCAAAACCTTGCCACCTGCAAAACAAGTTATTTGAATTATAACTTAGGAAAAACTTAATATTACCTGTTTCAAAGTTTTTGTAATTCTCAGAAAAATCCTGGAAAACAATTAAACGGGGGAAACTAATTTATTGTTCGTAAACTTGTTATTGTATTTATTTAAACCATGCCCCTGTGTAACTTACCATTTAGGGCAAATAGTTCTAGATAGAATCTAGAGAGTAAATAAAAAAAAAAAAAAATTAGAATCAAAATTATGACTTTTAAACCCTTCCAAGAGGAGTTAATACACCTCTCGTGCTATGGGTTGAAACATTGACTCTTATGGGACTACGTTTTTTGCATGGAGTTGCGACAAATGACGACGCAAAATTGTTTTTGATGACATCACATGCACCGAATTCCGACGTGTGATAGTATAATGTGTGATAAAACATATAAAAATGTGTTATAGTGTATAAGGAAATAATATTATTCCCCGCGTCCAGTCCCACTCCTACACATACTCTTACTTCTGCCGCCACTCCCCTCACACTCCCCACTCTCAGGTCAAGTCAGCAACGCATCTTAGATACAGGACCGTAAGAGGCCATGACAAACACCAGATATTAGGAAAATCAGCTCCCGCATCCTACCACAAATCCCGATTCCGCTTCCGCTGGCACCCCACCCTCACCACTCGCCAGTACCTAGATAATGTAATTTTCTTATACACTAATTACTATACATTGTATCACGTTATACTATCACAAGTCGGAATTCGGTGCATATTACGTCATCAAAAACAAGGTGGCGTCGTCATTTGTCGCAACTTTGTGCAAAAGTACTCCCATAAGCGCCCATGTTACGGAACATAGCACGGGATATCTACTGCAGTTATATCCTTTGTTTTCAATTAAGTGTTTTTGATCCGACGATGGACGATAAATGTCCGAAACACGTGTAGTGTACGTACATTATAATATGTGGTATTTTAAATTGAAGGTAAAACTTTAAAGGATTGTTGGCTGTAAGTCTTTTAATAACTAATAGTTATTTAAAGTATATCCTGTTGCTCTAGATCATGAAATTCAAAATTCAAAACTGTATAGGTAAATTAACATAGGCAAGTGCCATCCATGATATAACAGGATTGTCAGATTTTCTTGAAAATAAGAAGTGCTGCCAGCTTGTAATGTTTAGAAACTGATAACACAGAATTAGCTGAAAACCTTTTTTTTAGAAAAATAAGAATACATTTAATAATAAACTAATACAAAACATAAAAAAATAACAAAAACACGATTGTTTATAATCTAAGATGGCCACATAGCGTGACGGGGATGGTACTCCTAAATCTCCCCCCCCCCCCCCCCTAGCCCCTGGAAAATATCATATATACGCATTTGGTTAGGCTAATAAGAATAAAGCTAGGTAGTTGTTACGGCCTTACAATTTAACGTAGATCTAAGCCACCCCGCATTACTATGCCACGTAGCTCTAGTTTTGTAAAAATACTGTGCGTTGACACACTGTAGGTTAGTCATAGTTTCAAGCATCACTGAAGATGGCGACATTGTCGTTGAAACGCGTTTGAGTTAGTAAACGTTTTAGTTTTCAAATGTTATTCTAATAACGTAATTTTATTAAACAATTTTTAATTTGTGTCAGCTATTGGGCGGGGGCGGGATTGTTATCTTTTTGAAATATTTTAAATTTTGTTTCCGTTAATTAAATGAATATTAGCAAAAACCAGATCAAATTAAATTATAAAAAATTGAACCTACACAATGTGAATTATTTTAAAGTGAACCTTCTCTAAAGTATTTTTAATTATATTAGTTACTAGTGGACCCGGTAATGCTTCGCTATTGCTTGATTTAATTTTAAGGGTACGTATCCTATTTCATTACTTTCACGTAAGTAATTGAATTGTAAATGGTTTTTTGTCACTTAAGAATATTATTACACAAATTTTCCTTTATAGCTTGTAGGAAGTTAATGTAATTTATTTTAATTCTATTGGGGAGGCTAACCCCATTTAAATCTATTTGTTAGTACTGACTATATTCTCTAAACAATCCTGCTGCTAATATGTGAAAATTGTTAAATTTTTAGTGAAATATGTTGAATTGTTTTTTAGCATAAAGAAAATTTAAGTGTATAAATGATTATACTGTGTGTAAAAAAAGTGTCCGTCTCCCCCTTTTAATTTTTTCGCTTGTTAAAACAAACAAATATCTTTTGGGGAACGATACTAAAATAATCCAAAGTATCTTTTGAAGTAATCGGAAATTATGATTGTCCCCAAAAAATGGGGGATTTCGGAGGCAACTCAATAGTTTTAAATTGGAAGTATGGTCATGTGATACCTCATTTTAAAGGTATATTTAAGACTAGGAAAATTACATAAAGAAAATAAAAATCGGACGACCCAAAATAAAATGGCGGCCCTAAACGTGTTGAAATAAATCGACATAAAGTTGCTAATATCTCGAAAAGGAAGAGTTTTTTATAAAAAAATTCAAGAGACAAAAAATGTTTATTTCAAAGTGCTTAACCTAAAAAATGCCTTCCAAATCGATTCCGTTAATTTTACTTTTACTCCTCCATCTTAGAAAATTTTGTAAAAAATAAAATTTACGAAATTGATTTGGAAGCAATTTCTTAGGTCAAGCACTTTTAAATAAAAATGTTTTGTATCTTGAAATTTATTATAAAAACTCTTCCTTTTCGAGATATTAGCAACTTTATGTCAATTTATTTCAACACGTTTAGGGCCGCCATTTTGTTTTGGGTGGTCCGATTTTTATTTTCTTTATGTCATTTTCCAGGTCTTAAATATACCTTTAAAATGAGGTATCACATGACCATACTTCCTATTTAAAAATTTTGAGTTGCCCCCGAAATTCCCATTTTTGTGGATACTCAAAATTTCAGATAACATCAAAAGATATTTTGGATTAAGTTAGTATCGTTCCCCAAAAGAATTTTTTTATTTTACAAGCAAAAAAATTAAAGGGGGGAGACGGACTTTTTTTACACACAGTTAGTTCCCATTTCAACTTTTTGAATTAAGTGTTCGAATTACAATAATGGTTTTCTATATCATTTAAAAATTATATTACATAGTTTTAGCTTTATATCTTGTAGCTTTACATCCCTTAGACTGCAGTAATTGTAACGTCTAAACTCTCCTGGGAATGATATGGATTGAAAATAAGTTAAGAAAACTTTCTTTATAATATCTTATGTTGCATAACAGGACAAATGTTTTGATGTATCTGAGACTCTGACATTTATTTGGGGAGTTATTGGTGTTAACATTTTCAAATATTATTGTAGATTATGTAATACACCATTGAAAAGCTTATTAAAAGAGAAACCGATAGATTAAACTAGAACTAATTACCTTACTTCGTTTCAAAGTAATGGACAATCAAACTTCTGGAAAATTATACTTTTATTATAACACCAAAGTAGGTTCTTGTCCGTAAAAAAATCATTTCAACCTTGATTCATTTAAGCGATTCATTTGTAAAAGGGCAAAACTGAGCGCTATCACAACAAATATTAGAAACAAAATGAGGGAGGTATTGCTATCTTAACAGTACATGAAAACTGGTTCTTATCAGTTACGCATACAGTAGATAAAGTCTTTTTCCCCCAAAGTTTTTCAAGTACACATAGAAACTCAGAGATAAATTAGTGGTATCTTACTACATTTATTTATTTTAAAAAGTGTGTTACATTTAACCTACAACTTACTTATTCCTAATATTAACAAATTAATAACTAACCTGCTTTGATGTTATGATAAAAATATAATTGTTCATTACTTAGGAACGAAGAAAAAATAACAAGCTTGAAGATACCAAGCTCTAGTTTGCGCCATTTTGGTTCTCTTTTAATAAGCTTTTCAATATTGTATTGCATGGCCTACCTTTACATTCAAAATTGTTAACTCCCCTACCCTCCTCAAGCCCCCCCAAAATCATAGAGGTTCAGATTAATATGTAAAAACATTTATCCTGTTATGCAACACAAGCTATATACAAAGTTTTGTTAACTTATTTTCAGTAACAAAAATAATAAACGGGGTTAAAGGGACTTTATGAACACTCTGTATAAAGATTAATTCATATTATTAGCTTGCCAAAAATTTCTAAATTTATTTATGGGAACATTATCAGGGTGAAATAATGCAGTGAATAAAGAAACAAAGGTGTAGGACTAGGCCTACAACAGATCCACTGTGTTTCTTATCAGCAAAGTCAAAAGTCCATGTCAAGTAGAAATAGTTGGTTGCATCAGTTGTCTTGTGTCACAGTGCGGTTCATATCTACTGTTTAGGTTAGTCTATGTTTCATAACAGTGTTGGGTTTCTTTTACTAATTTCAATCAAATTTCTCAGTGTTTGTTTTGTGTAATCGTACTGTAATGTTGTGTAGCGTTTTTGTGTTTTGCGAGTGATCAGTTAAAACGTTCTCGAATGAGTGAGTTCTTTCCATGTATATTTTTAGGTTAGCTGTATTAATCTATCAAACACTTGGCATGTTCCATACCGTACTCGAAAAGTAGGCTAAGCACACGTGAAAAATTAGGAACAGATTAATTAGATACACATCTAAAAAATATATTTAAAAAGATATTATTTAAAACAACACACATTATCTAGGTTTAACTAACTATTCTGTGGAGATTTTAACTAGGTAAATGTGCACAATTATAAGTATTAAATTATAGTGTAATAATATTTTTTCAGTAAGAATAAAATATTAAATTTAATGGGGCGAAAGTTTACATTACGACCCCTCGCCATATTCCGGCAGAGGTGCTAACGTACATGCAAGAAAATGCACTTATACGTAATTGTAATGTTCAATTAAATTTCTTAACGTCTTAAATAAATGAAAACAAAATTATGATTAACAAAATTTAAATTAATTAATTATGAACAGAAAATAAATCACTTTCAACTTAAAACAACTTATTTAACTCGGGGAAATAGTAGACGTAAATAAGCAGGATTTCCAGACTCCGCTATTCCTACAACTCAACATCACTTAATAAAATACATACATAGCAAAACAGGAACACACAATTTTCGGTAAAAATGTAGTTTACCTTGTCAAACGATTTCTAAGGGAATTTGATATAACATGAAAGAACACATCTAACTGATTGTAGAAACAACAAAAATTTTCCCGGGAAATAATATTTGTAGGAGTTGTGACAGAAATAAAACTTGAAATTGTATAGGTTAAGTTTCGACTTTTCCACGATATTTGACATAATTATAACAAAATAAATCACTTCACATACACCAAACATGTAAGAATTAAATAAACTAAACAATATTAACCCCAAAAGTATCCACAAAGCAAAAAAAAATGTGAAAATAATGTAACAAACATAATAACGTAAACAAATGCATCGAACAATAGAAAGTACAGTTTAACTGCGTATTTAAAATGGAAATTAATCAACGTTGCCAAATCGAACAATAGGTTATTGTACTGAATAAGGTGTGTATAAATCAAGGTAACTAGATAGTAAAGGTTGCCTCATTTGAGAAATATCAAAAAAATTATAATATTTGTATAATTATAATATTTCGTCGTATTATCACTTTATATAATTAGAATAAAAAAAAACCAGAGGACTTACCTAAACTGTTTAGTCACAGTATTTTGCCGATAACAGTATGATTATAATATTTATATAATTATAATATTTCGTCGTATTATCACACTATTTATAGTTAGAATGAGTTGCCTAAACTGTTCGTTTCTACACAAAAAAGAACAAGAACAATCCGGCAACGCTGGCAGGATCGTAAGAAAAACATGTCGGCACTTTACAATGTAAATTTCCATAACGGACTTTTGATTTGAAAGTTTTTAATGTTGTAAATGTTGAAGATGGTTAAATATTGGTTTCCCGGTATCAGTGAAGTGTATAAATACTATATTTATTAAGAAAAAAGTTCAGGTTTGTGTGTTTATAGTAGTTTGGATTGACAAGGTAAAGTAAATAAATACCCAATTTTCATTTTATAAAATAATAATTAAATTACAATGACAGCTAAAGTTTTAAAACTTCCAGAGTACCTTCATACCGTTATGTAGAAGTACAAAAAGAAAAGATTTTGCAAAATAATAATTTATAGGGTTGTAAATTAACTGTCCAAAATACGGGGGTTAACTCCCAGCCCTATATATCAGATAAAACAGCTGATTCGAATCAAATGCTTAGCAACACAACTCTATGTGTGGCCTATTTTAAACCAACACATGTTTGTTGAACGCATTTTGAAAATTATAAACATAAATTCTTTGTCTGTGGTACATTTGTAAATTATCGTAACGTACAAAATACTTATAGGGCCTACCACATTTGAACTCAATATTTTATGTATTTCTAGAGTTGCAGTGAGTTTATATATATATATATATATATATACATAAAAATAGTGCATTACAATTAAACTAAGCCAAATTGGAAAAATAGTTACTGAACATTAAAAAAAAAATTAAAATTTACACAATCCGATCCTGTATAGCCTGCTAAGGTTTTTTGTGACATTCTGAATAGTTTCTCGATTTTGATTCAAAATAAAATTGAGAAAGAAAGGCGAAGGAAAGGCTTAACGAGTAAATAGGACAGTGTAGAGGGAGAAGATGTGGTAAGACAAAGGCGAGGTAAGCGGCTTACAGAGAAGTTCATTGTGTTCAGAGAGACAAAAGAAGCCGTACGTTATACGATCCGAACGCAGTGAGTGTGAAACTGTGATAACTTAGTGCTGACACCACCTTGCTGACTTATATAATGGTTTTGTTTTGTATTGTTTCAAATGTATTTGTTTTTATTTATATTAAAATCCGTGTTACCTGCTTTCTTTCACTTTCTTAAACCGGAGTAATGGAATAAGAGTTGTTCCGTCAGTTGTGTCAACAGTTTTCAACCATACATATAAGTGAATATAATTTGACCGCGCAGCTGAACCGCTGGCGTGAATTGAACTAATTTCTAAAATTAAATTTATATGTTTTTAGGTTTTAAGCAACTATTTGGGAAATTGGTCTACACACAAGGGCTCTGAATAGCTGTCTTTGTATACGAAATATATTAGTAGAATTAGTTTCCACCTAGCCTAAAGCCCCGGCTCACGACGTCTACGTTACACTCGCAGCGGAAAAACTGCTTTGTGAGTTTGCACCTCGACTTTGCGGATTTGATTTTGAACAATTTATACTAATACTGTATTATAAAGAGGTAAAGTTTTTTGTTTGTATGTAGAGGGTAGTCTCTGGAACTACTTGAACCGATTGAAAAAAATAGTTTTACTATTAAAAAGCTCCACTATATCCCTGAGTAACGTAGGCTGTTGAGTCCCAGACCTGAAACTGACAATGTTTACCTTCAGCCCAAGCAAAAGTCATCAAAATGTACCCAAAAACCCAAGTAGTTTTTTGTTTTAACTAACCTCAAAATAATGCGAGAAACCATCCAAAGTTAATTTTTGTAGATAATTTTGGAGTAATTATGTATTTTGTGGTGCGTACACTTAACTGTACACATGGGTCTAGAGTGAAATTTGTACCTGTTTGACCGTGTACAAAATTTTGTACACAGATGAAATTTTGTATAAAACTATAAAAAGTACTGTTTTGTATATCTATTATTGAATACAACCATGTACAAGGTAAAAGAGGTAATAAACAATGCAATTATTAAAACAAAGGATAAAATAAAATAAGATATATCTTACAATTTAAATTTTTTCTAGTGAAATAAAATCGCTAGATGGTAAATAAAAAAAAAAAAACTATTTATGTCGTTGTCATCCATATTAATTGATAATGGATTATTTTAATAAATTTAGATAACACTGTAGAACCACTTTTTAAAAACTTGTACAAGCACAAACTGCAACCATTCTTTGTAAAAATCAGCAGACTAAAACTGACAATTTGATTGCTCTGGATGTTATTCTACAAACAGGTTTTTACAAACCCAAGGGGATTTTTGGACTCAGTGGATCATTATCAAAGATGATGACTCTATATAATAGTCTCGTTTCATTTCATATGACTCTAATAGCCTTCTAAAATAAACATTACATGTGTACAATCAAGTGGACACACGGGCCGATTGGAAAGTTTGCTGTGTAGGCCTACACTTAAATGTACATGTTAATTAATTTTGATAAAAACATTTTTTATTTCATTATTTGTAAATATAGTCGGAAAAAAACTTAGGTTAGGCCTAAACTGATGAACCAACATATTATTATGTATTTATATTTTTTACCATAGCAACAAATTGAATAAAGTAACAGATAAAACAGCTGTTTGCTCCAATATTTCCATTAACAGGTGATTTCAAACTTCGAAGCAATTATTTGTATTTCTTACTGTTAGGTTAGGTTTTTTTAAAGTGTAGAACTGAGCCTTGTTGGTTCTTTTAACCTTTATTATAACTGCTGTTATAAAACATACGAAATAATTTGATTTGAACATTTAACATTATTTACCATCTTAGCTTTGGGGTTATTATTAATCCTACACATTTATTATAAAGAAAGCATAACATGGTTATGTGTATAGAAAGTTCCAACCGGGTTGGCGTGCGGAGCACGCATAGGTTTCCCCTAGTTTCTAATACAAATATTTTCCCTAAATACTACAAATAATATCATTTTAGTTTAGTACAAGTAATAGATGGTTTGCATTGAAATTAGTACACCCAGGTGAGTTCTTTTGATCATAAACATATGTACCAATTTCCACCCTTCCTAAGGGGTTTGAAGTGTAGGGTTGAAAGGGTGAAAAAACATATTTAATGTTATTAATTTTAACAAATTAATCTACGATCACAAATAAACGGAAGATTATGTTAATTTGTAATTGTATTTTGTGAATATGTTAAAGTTTTGTTTAACGATACACACAACCCACCCTCGCGGTTCCATTATACAACCCTCCCTCTCTCGGTTGGAACTGTAGTAGTAATCCACTGAAAGATAATTAATTAATGTCGTAATTATCAATAAAACTAGTAATTGTAGTATATTACATATAAAGATTTTAAAATAGTGAATGTGTACACGCTAAATACACATATTTTAATACACATCAAACACTAACACGAGTGTTTAGACATTTCGACGTTTAGACATAAATCAATTTATACAGGTTGTCTAGAAAATACGGACCCAAACTTATCCGGGCTGTTGTATAGGCCTAAGTGAAAATGAGAAAAAAGTTCCCGTTAACATACTGTAGGTACGGAAGTCCCTGATTTTCGAATTATCTACCATTTTTGTTTTTTAACAAATACTTTCTTTGGAAATAATATAAAAGATATTGAGCGCAAATTTGATGCACATTTTTGTTACGTAAAATTGCACAAAAAACTAGAAAGTTCTTTTGAATACTTAAAAAATGGTGGTTATTTAAATTTTTTAATGTCAAATATTTCTAAAATTGCTAACTTTACAAAGTCATTTCAGAATAAAAAAAAACTTTTTGTAAATAAAAACGTTAAAAAAATAATAATTTCTTTCTGTACTATTATTGTTGCTATAGACAATACCAAGAAATTATGTTTAAGTTTTTAGCTGATAACGTGGGGTTATCTTTTGAGCTGATGAAAAATAAAACAAGTTTCGTTTGAAATTAACTTTATTTCCTAAATTTATTTTGTAAAGTTAGCGATTTTAGAGATATTTGAGATCAACAATTTTAAATGCACTCCTTTTTTTAAACTATAGGCCTACAGAAGAACGTTCTGGTTTTTTGTACAAGGATAAAAGTGTAACAAATACGTACACCAAATTTGAGAGCAATTTCTTTGATATTTACAAAGATAACAAGTGTTTAGTAACAAAAACAAATTGGTGAACAATTTGTTTATTTGAACTGTTTGTCTTATTTTCACATATAGCCTGGTGAAATTTGGGAGAGTATTTTTTATGGAGATTGTATAATAAATTTAACTGTTTGGCCAACATATCTCCACAGGCCATCCTCCCAGCCCCTTAGGAGTTATATGGTACAGTTTCTCTCATCCTGGTTAGCGACTTACCTGGCAAACAGTTTTGTATATACATCCCATATACTATGCTCACTATACGACTATACCGAACCGTAATGTTTAACAAATCGTTTACTGTGCCCGCTTGCCGCTTATGGAATTCACTATCGGAAGCAACAAAGTTGTTGGCCGAGTCCAATTTATACAAATAACAAAGTCTTAATTTATGAAGAAAATCGAAGAAGCATCCTTGTCTTGAGGTAAATAGATTAATTGTATATATATATATATATATATATATATATATATATATATATATATATGTGTGTGTTTGCACTCTAACGGCCGCATTTTAAGACCGATTTGGTATACACATTGGTTGTCTAAGTCGGTCGAGTTCGTTAACCAACAACATCCAACAACCGGAATCACGTTTTTTGACCGGAAGTAACTATTATCGAACTAGAACGTCACATTTGTATGGGTTTTCTAACAAAATACATGTAGGATATTATTCTGAACACTTTGTTTTTTACACGATCTTATATCCCACCTGATTCGCCCCAAAATCGATCAAAACGGAATATACAATTAAAGTACGCTAAAAGTAACTCTGAGTTTGTACGTTGAGAGCGAAGCGAAACCGTCCATAACCCAAGTCTGCAATGTCGAGTTTTCCACTGTGAGTGGAACGAACCGCTCGCGAGCCGTGGACGGAGGCCTAGGTGCAAACAAATTCTACTAACATATTTCGTACACGCGGGTAGCTATTCAGCGCCCTAAAACGTATAAATTTAATTTTGAAAATTCACTAAACTTACGTCAGCGGTTCAGCTGCGTGATGGAATTATTCATATCTACCAGCGAAACCGTGGAATCCCGTACAAGTAAATATTTGTGCTTTTAGTATTTTGACCCATAAACAGTCAAACGACTTAATTTCCCTGGACCAAATATATGTTATTTTTTTTATAAAATTGTAAAATTAAGTACGTCAATAAGAGAAGCAGTAATGTAGGGGAAACGATTTAGAGAAGGGCGACTTTAATGTCTTTTATAAATCAACAAGGGAGTTCTCTTTGATAAAATTTATTTTAAATTAAGTTGTCTTTGGATCAAGGGATAATAAATTTTCTGACAAGATAATTTAATTAAAGTGCTGCTTTGTGTTTTAAATCTCGTTTTGCCTCGACAAAAACAAGCAGTCATTCCCTCGACGGGGATTTGTGTTGTTAGGAATTAATAAAGTAATTGATGTTATAAAGTAGGTGTTAACGTTATGAATAAACTAGTTAGATCACGTGCAGATTAATTTGATACACATGAGAAAAAATACAACTTCAAAATACTAAGTTTAATGTGTTATAGAACTAGTGTATGCTGTATGAATTGTTTTTAGGTTAGAAGTCGTTGAAATGTATATTTTTACCTCGTCCTTTAGAAGAAACTACTTAGGAATTCAAGCAACAAACTATATAATATAACCGGGTCCAAGCCGTTAGGGATTTTCAACTAAAATTTGTAGCGCCGTGGTAAATGTACAGAGCCTACAGTTAAACATTTTACTCAGTTAAGACCCGAAATAAATTTCGTGAAACACAACAAAAGAGCATACATTTTAATCATAGGCCTACTTATATCGACGATTTCAACCCAAATATTTTAAATACAGTAGTTTATGCAAAACCATATTATTGTTGGCTTTAAAATTCACCTACTTTTTCATAGTCAGTAGGCCTATATTTTTGTAAACTAACAGAATCTCAACTTGTTACGATTCTACAAAATACCGACCAATAGCAAAAGGTAGTGACAGTTTAAATAAGTTTTATGTTTGTACGCCTAAATTGTGTATTAGGCTGTCAAGAATTACTTGAACAAGAATTGTAAAAATGCGTACATTTCTAACCTCAAAGCCGATCATATTAGAGACTACATTAGTTGCATAACTCGGATACAAAAACAACCAACATTATAAGAAGCTTGTTTTGATTGAAGTTGTGAACTTGTAAACATAAAACCAAAGTATAATCTAGGTAGGTGTTGGTAAATTATTACAGACTAGGGGAATTGTCTTGTATGTTAAAATATAGTATAACTTGCTGGCCCGATCCGGCTTTGCACGGATAGACAAATCAAAGTTAAATGTATATTAACAAAAAATATATTATATCAATAAATATATTACACTATGTATTTCTTATGGGATTTTTTGTAACTTTGACCCCCCCCAAACCTCCCCTAAAATTTCGAATTTTTTAAAACCCTTTCTTAGCGAGCACCTAGGGCCATAGAGAAAGCTACATACTAAATTTCATTCCAATCCGTTAAGTGGTTTTGGAGAAATCGTGATTTGGGAGTCAGTGGACCTGGCTTTTATATATATATATATATATATATATATATATATATATATATAGACTAGGGGAAACCCCTGGTTGTTCCGCACGCCAACCCCGTTGGAACCTTCTATACACACAATCATGTTATCTTTTCTTTATAATAAGGTTGTAGGATTAATAATAACCTCAAAGCTAAGATGGTAAATAATGTTCAAATCAAAATAAATAATTTTGTATTTTTTATAACAGCAGTTATAATAAAGGTTAAAAGAAACAGCAAGGCTCAGGTCAGGTCTACACTTTAGCTAAAACCTAACCTAAAAGTTAGAAATACAAATAATTGCTTCAAAGTTTGAAATCAGCTGTTAATGGAAATATTGGAGAAAACAGCTATTTTATCTGTTATTTTATTCAATTGGTGGCTATGTTAGTAAATGTAAATACATAATGTAGGTTAATCAGTCTATTCCTAACCTATGATTTTTCCGACTAAATGTACAAAAATTGAAATAAAAAATGTGTGTATCAAAATGAATTATAGCCTATGTTACGTGTACCGTTTTATTAGTAAAACTATTTTTTTCAATCGGATCAGTAGTTTCAAAGATTATCCCTTACATTCAAACAAACAAACAAACTAATTAATTAATTAATTAATTAAATTTTACCTCTTTATAATATTTGTATAGATGATGAGCGAAATCAGCTGTTATATGTCTGAAGTGGGGTTTATTGTTGACAGCTCAATAAGGTAACATTATGTCTTTAAAATTATAGTTATTTTAAATGACTTTAAGAGAGTTGCTCTCAAAACAAAATTTATTATTAAAAAAAGATGTTCTGTTTTACTTTCAGTAAAATGTATTTATTTAATTACTGGATTGAGTGATTAGAAATATTCTTTAGGGAGAGGTTTGTTTTCCATATACGAACTTCAAAGATAGAATACATTCTTATTTATTATTACCTGGTAACCTTACACTGCCGAATATGTAGCTGGATGCAAATGGAACAAGTAAGGGTTTTATTAATGCCTCTCCTGGCCATCCAATCTTTTATATTGAACCCCAAGGCTGACTAAAATATGTGAAGAACCTTTTATGTATGTCCATCATTCAGGGAAATCTTTAAAAAAAATTACCTTAGACCAGTTGTATACAATTTGATTCGTAACTTATCTCTAATATTTTCTGGGATTCTTTCTGGGTCCAGAGTAAACACCAAATCACTGTTCATTTGTCTAAAATCATTTCGCTTGTCCTACTGTGACTAAAATGCGTGATTTATTAAAAAAATCATATATAAATACATTACCGACAGAGTATCAAATGTATCTTCCCTGTGTCTTAGTATTACCTACATGGGAAAAAAGTTATGTTGACCGGACTTAAATATTTTCATAATGGCTGCCGTTAAAACTTTCCAACGGAAATAACGAAAAACTAGCGTTTTCTCGACAAAATGTCAAGAATAACTTTTTTTATTTAGCAAATGTTATTCCCTATCGATTGGTTATTTAAGTTTAAATATTTTGAAACTTAGGAGTACTTACCTGATTAAATACGTTGATTTAATTCGGTTAATTACATTTATTTGTTTACGATGGTTTATAAAATAACAGTTTATAACGCTTTACGTTGATTTAATTTGATTGATTTGCGTGATTGAATACACTTGCATATATATTGTAAACTAACAGTTATCATGTTAGTTAAACAGATTGTTAGTAAATGGCGCTTTTTATTAGGAATCATATATGAACTTTCATACGAAAGTTTGTTTAGTAATTAGTTTTAACGAAAACAATAATTTTAAGCTATTTGTCTACTTTCTGTCATAAGCTTTAAAATGATATTTGAATCATAAATTTTGATGCAGAATTAACCCTGGAATGGTAAGCTTTCGTATTTTTGACTACTCATCTTTGTTTTTCCCCGGTAAATATGTTGTGCGTCGGTTGGCAAACCTGTCCATCCGTGCCATCCCCCCACCCTGCAGTGCCAACACAAGTGTTCACTCGGCTGTCGTCTGTCACTATCTATCAACGAGTTATTTATAGTGCGTAGTAAATTTTACGAAAGCTTACCGATTGCGTTGTTTTTTTTGAGGTGCCGTATTTTTTGATTTCTAGTTTATAAGTGTATATTTTGTATATAAGAAGTTTATTTTATTATATTTGCAGTAAATGTTTTAACATTTTAAAATTATGGCTTTGAGATCTTCCGAAATTGATAAGTTGATCGATGAACCATTAGCTATTGAAAGTGACAGTTTCAGTGAAAATGAGAGTGGTAGTGAGTTGGAAAACAGTATATTGTCTTACTCCGGAAGTGATGACTACCAACCTTCGAGCGATGAATATCCTTCTGACGATGAGTACGTTGAAGCAAGAAATAAGAAACGAAAGATTTCATGTGTTGGTTTGAAAAAAAGTGTTGGAGATCTATTACAGTCTTTGAATACTCATTCTAATATACCTTCTACTTCAACTCAGACATCAAGTCCTACAGTTAAGCAGTCTTCCTCTTCTTTGTTGAGTCCACCTGTCTTACAACCTGGATTATATGCAACAATTCAGGGCCCTCTCCCGGCAACAACTAGTAACTCCGGTACACAATGTTCAGACAATACGCTTCCTAGGACCATTCGGGTTATAAAAGGAAAAAATGGCCATTGCTGGACCCAAGAGCCTAGGACAAGTTCTTCAAGAACTCGTGCCGCTAATATTGTCTATACAGCTCCTAAAGTTAAGGGTAGAGCTAGGGATACAACTAACTCTTCAGGAAGCTTCCTTAGTTTTATTACTAATGAAGACATTAATCTAATTGTAAATCACACCAACAGTGAAATCCTTTTAAAGCAAAGAAATTATAAGGAAATTACGGCATCGTTTGAAGTTACAAGTTCTCTAGAAATAAAGGCTCTTATTGCGGTACTTTTGTTTTCTGCAGTTCATCATGACAATCACTTAAATACGGTTGAAATGTTTGATACAACAACAAGTGGAAATATATATAAAGCTACATTTAGTGAGAAAAGGTTTAACTTTTTATTAGATTCATTGAGATTTGATGATAAGCAAACACGCCCTCAAAGAAGGGAAACTGACAAGTTTGCTCCTATAAGGGAGTTGTGGGAAAATTTTATACAAAGATGTACTGAAAATTATGAACCTAGCCCCTATGTAACTATTGATGAACAACTGTTAGCTTTCAGGGGTCGTTGCCCCTTTAAAATGTATATGCCAAACAAGCCCAGTAAATATGGTATTAAACTTGTGTTGCTGTGTGATGTGGGGACTAAATATATGTTGAAAGGTGAGCCTTACTTAGGCAAGGGATCTACAACTAACAATGAACCAGCAAGCCACTATTATGTGAAAACACTTACAGCACCGTACCATGGGTCTAATCGCAATGTGACAATGGACAACTGGTTTTCAAGTGTCCCACTTGCTCATGAGATGATCAAGCCTCCTTACAATCTAACTATGATCGGTACAATTAGAAAAAATAAAAGGGATCTTCCTGATTGTATGATTACTACAAAAAACAGAGAAATCGGAAATTCAAGATATCTCTTTGATGGTACAGTCACACTCCTTTCTTCAAAGGTTAAGAAAAACAAAGTAGTGTGTCTTATCTCTACTATGCACGACAACAAAAGCACTTCCTCATCAGGAAAACCAACAATTATTGACCACTATAATCAAACCAAAGGAGGAGTCGACGCGTTTGACCAA
>JAGFPH010002763.1:38681-53163 GCA_018207615.1 Philaenus spumarius
TTTCAAACGATTTTTGTTATAGCAACATCATTTCTCCCTTAATTATGAATCAAAATTTATGATTCAAATATCACTTTAAAGCTTATGACAGAAAGTAGACAAATAGCTCAAAATCATTGTTTTCATTAAAACTAATCACTAAACAAACTTTCGTATGAAAGTTCATATATGATTCCTAATGAAAAGCGCCATCTACTAACAATCTGTTTAACTAACATGATAACTGTTAGTTTACATTCTATTTGCAAGTGTAATCAATCAAATTAAATCAACGTAAAGTGTTATAATTCTTTATAAACTGTTATTTATAAACCATCGTAAATAAATAAATGTAATTAACCGAATTAAATCAACGTACTTAATCAGGTAAGTACTCCTAAGTTTCAAAATATTTAAACTTAAATAACCAATCGATACATTTGCAAAAAAAACGTTATTCTTGAAATGTTTCGTTATTTCCGTTGGAAAGTTTTAAACGGCAGCCATTTTGAAAATATTTAAGTCCAGTCAACATAACTTTTTTCTCATGTAGGTAATACTAATACAAAGTGTTGATACAAATTTGGTACTATTTCGGTAATGTATTAGTATATGATTTTTTTAATAAATCACTCATTTTGGTCACAGTAGGACAAGCGAAATGATTTTAGACAAATGAACAGTGATTTGGTGTTTACTCTGGACCCAAAAAATATTTGACATGAGTTGCGAAACTAAATGTATATAACTGTTCTAAGGTTATTTTTTAAAGATTTTCCTGAATGATGGACATACATGAAAATTTCTTCACATATGTCAGACAGACTTGGGGTGCAATATAAAAGATTAGATGAACAGGCAGAGGCATTAATAAAACCCTTACTTATTCCATTTGCATCCAGCTACATATTCGGCAGTGTATGTTTTCCAGGTAATAATAAATAAGAATGTATTCTATCTTTGAAGTTTGTAAATGGAAAACAAAGCTCTCCCTATACCACTCAATCCAGTAATTAAATAAACACATTACTGAAAGTAAAACAGAACATCCTTTTTGTAATAATACATTTTGTTTTAAGTGCAAATCTCTTAAAGTCATTTAAAATAACTATAATTATAAAGACATAATATTACCTTATTGAGCTGTCAACAATAAACCCCACTTCAGACATATAACAGCTGATTTCCCTCATCATCTATATTCATTACATTAACCTGCTCGATAACCATCTATATTTATTATTCATGATCTATGCTGTCACTATCTTGGGCTATTGGTCGGTATTTTGTAGAATCATAACAATTTAATATTCTGTTAGTTTTTTAGAATTTTAAAGCGAACAATAATATGGTGTTGCCTAAATGACTGTATTTAAAATATTTTGGTTGAAATCGTCGATATAAGTAGGCCTATGATTAAAATGTATGCTATTTTGTTGTGTTTCACGAAATTTATTTCGGGTCTTAACTGAGTAAAATGTTTAACTGTAGGCTCTGTACATTTACCACGGCGCTACAAATTTTAGTTGAAAATCCCTAACGGCTTGGACCCGGTTATATTATATAGTTTGTTGCTTGAATTCCTAATTAGTTTCTTCTAAAGGACGAGGTAAAAATAAACATTTTCAACGACTTCTAACCTAAACACAATTCATACAGCATACACTAGTTCTATAACACATTAAACTTAATACTTTGAAGTTATATTTTTTCTCATGTGTATTAATTTGTTCTGCACGTGATCTAACTAGTTTATTCATAACGTTAACACCTACTTTATAACATCAATTACTTTATCAATTCCTAACAACACAAATCCCCGTCGAGGGACTGACTGCTTGTTTTTGTCGAGGCAAAACGAGATTTAAAACACAAAGGAGCACTTTAATTAAATTATCTCGTCAGGAAATTTACGTGTCCCCTACATTACTGCTTCTCTTATTGACGTACTTAATTTTACGTTTTTATAAAAAAACTAACATATATTTGGTCCAGGGAAATTAAGTCGTTTGACTGTTTATGGGTCAAAATACTTAAAGCACAAATATTTACATTGTACGGGATTCCAAGGTTTCGCTGGTAGATATGAATAATTCAATCACGCAGTTTAGTGAATTTCCAAAATTAAATTTATACGTTTTAGGGCGCTGAATAGCTACCCGCGTGTACGAAATATGTTAGTAGAATTTGTTTGCACTTAGGCCTCCGTCCACGGCTCACAAGCGGTTCGTTCCACTCACAGTGGAAAAACTCGACCTTGCGGACTCGGGTTATAGACTGCTTCGCTTTGCTCTCAACGTACAAACTCAGAGATACATTTAGGGTACTTTAATTGTATATTTTGTTTTGATCGATTTTGGGGCGAATCAGGTGGGCTATAATATCGTGTAAAAAACAAAGTGTTCAGAATAATATCCTACATTTATTTTGTTAGAAAAGCCATAAAAATGTGTCGATCTAGTTCGATAATAGTTTAACTTCCGGTCAAAAAACGTGATTCCGGTTGTTGGATGTTGTTGGTTAACGAACTCGTCCGACCGACTTACACGACCAATGTGTGTACCAAATCGGTCTTAAAATAAGGCCGTTATAATGCAAACACTTATATATTTACAATTTTTAATCTATTTACCTAAAGACAGAGATGCTTCTTCGATTTTATTCATAAATTTTTTTCAAACCCTTTCTTAGTGAGCACCTATGGCCCTAGAGGAAGCTACATACCAAATTTCATTTCAATCCGTTAGGTAGTTTTTAAGAAATCGTGATGAGTGAGTCAGTGAGTGAGTGATTGGTATTTCGCTTTTATATGTAATAATAATAATAATAATAAATGACTTTATTTTTTGGGGCGAGGTTAGGACTGTTTAGTCCTCTCTTCCACCTAACCCCAATACAAAAATACAAACATATTATACAAAATTACAAACATATACAAAATTAAATTATTAAAAATAAATATTACTATGTAAAAAATATGTTAAAAATAAATATTATTATGTATAGATATATAATCTCCTAATACATAACATTTTAATGACACCCCTAAATGTGTACTGGGAAATATGATTAGTGTTCATTGACTACTACTTATCAGTCTCACCATAAGGGTCACTGCTTTTCTATGGAAATTCGATAATAATACTTTGTACTGTATAAATTATTATAATGACGTTTGGAATATCTAATGTTCCTGCATAGTATTCCATACCAAACACTCGCTCTATGTAATTGATATTCCGAGGATATTTAAACGTAATTTCGTTAACAGCTGTGACGTAACTAAACAGGGCGATTATGTAATTCGCTTAAATAATTCAGGGGGTCATATACGGGTCAAAATAAATAAAAACATTCCTATAAACAGGCTATCCACCATTTTGTTTTTTAACTAAATAATTCAAATCTCCAGAGTTGAAATTTTGCTTGTTACTCGATAATGTAAATACCAAGTTTGAAAAAAAAATCAACTTGTTCCAATACAAAGTTTCTAAATGGAGCCCATTAAGATTTCAATCGAACAACTTAATTAGTAGAACAAATTAAATATTGCCTACACTTTGTTGCCATGGATGTTTAACTCCTTAAAACCTTAAACTAAAGGACGCGATCTTAATGTTACCCTTTGTTTGATACCTTGATACCATTTGATATAAAATCAAACATTGTACAACAATTTACTATAGACGTTTTTTGTTCAAGTTTAATGTTTTCAAGTTATTATTCATTTAAAATGACCGCCATTTTGAAACGGTGAATCGAATAAGTTGATTTTATTTTTCCAATTTAAGTCTTTACATTGATGAGTAACGTAAATTTGTTTAACTCAATCGGTTTAGCCGTTCTAGAGGGATACATTATTTAGTAAAACAACATTGAGGACAGCTGGTGAAAGATGGGTTTCCGAACATAAATGTTTAAAGGGAGTTTTTCTATATTTTGAACCATATTAGTGCACCCTAAGTTAACTCCGCTTTATAGACTCACCTGTATATCGTATATAGCCGATACGATCAAATTCTTCGGTAATCATTTTCAGATTTTTATTTATTAGAAATAAAATTGATGGAAGCTGTTAAGTTTACTTTTCAAATTATTTCATTCTATATTTTATATTTCTTTACGTTGAACATATATTCAATTCTCCCAACAATGGTTTCTATATTCTATCAATTGTTGGAAGTAAACATCTTGAATACACTGTGAAACTTCCGATACTTAATTTTAAACTGGTAACCAAGGCAACGGCATTCTCTCTTAAGCTCTCATTGTTAGAAACACAACAATGGAACCAATCTACGAATAAGACAAAAACATTGCAATTTGCTGTTCAAGTGAACTATTTTGTCAACATCATCTACAAAATATGATATTATATACTCCACAGAAGTAGTTTATGTACACATATTTTTTAGGATATTCATGGAACTTTTTATCTGTAGCATCATTGTGTCGAGAAATTCATTAAGCTAGATAACGTTTTGAAATGTATACAATGGGTGCAATCAAAGGGCTGATAAAATATATAAACTGGGTTGTTTTTAGAAAACTTTCCACCTCTGTTATAAAACAATAATCTTACCTAGGCCTATATCCTTACTATGATGCGGGGATTTGATGTGTACAATTACAAGGAATATTATTATAGTCTAATACTTTTTAGTAATTACAAAATATTAAATGTAATGTGCTTACTTACGTTAAACATGTAGGCCTATAGGTATTTTCAAACTGTTGTACAACTAATGAGGCTTTATGAGCCGTTTTGAGGTTAGAAGTCGTTTAAAATGTACAGTTTTCCACATTGTTTTTGTTTACTTCCTTCTTCAGAAGTAACTACTTAGGCCTACAAACAACAAACTATATCTGACTGAATCTATGTCGTTTAGGGTTTATGTTAATGAACAGAGCAAGAAGTATGTTAATTATACGAGTAAGAAGTAGGCCTATATATAGCAATCATACTTCACGGTAAACAAAAGAGTATAACAAATGCGTATGGTTGTATTGTTTAATTTATTCGTCTTAAAAGTATAATAAAAATTCTGAGTCACGAAGACTGACAACAGCCATAAAAGACACCAGACTAGGCCTACTTAAATCAACAATTTTACACCAAAAAATAAAAAGCACAATTACCGGTATTTAAGAAAAACTAGGTAATTGCTCACATTAAAATTCACTCCAGTTTGAATCGTCTGTAGGCCTATATTTGCAAATTAACAGAAGCCCGAACTTTTATGATTATATTTTTGTTTAAACAATTCAGACCAACAGCCCAATGTAGGCCTAAATAGAGCAGTGAGCAGACATGATAGAACGGATCAGATGTATCAATGTAGCAAACTTTATTATTCCTATAATGACAACACAAAACTTAATCTGAAAGTTGCAAACATAACCTTAAATGTTATTACTTATTTGTTGACGTATACAGTTGTTGAGAGGAATTAGCTGTTATTTTTGACGAATAAACCAACAATAAAATATTGGGCAAGCGCTATACTTGTTTGTTACTCACGTACGTACACTCGCTTTAATGTTGATAATTTGTCGTTTAGCCATATATCATCATCATTTATAATTTATTTCCCTAAATAATACATAAATTTATATATTTTAAACTAACGGACAAAAATTATCCACATAGGCCTAAGCCTGTGAGTGGGCACGAGTCGCTTAATATGCACACAATGAAAATTAAATTTAACAAAATTAAAATAATTGCATTACACATTATCTTGTCAAGCCGAGTAAATCTACGATCAAAACTAAACTACAACTATTAATAGAGTTTCTAAAGTAGTTATCCCTGCCAAACTAACATAAAACAAGATGCTATCATTTATGTTGAAGCTTAAATATTGGACCTTAGACAAGTAGTTCAGTCAGTTCATATCAGACAATGAAGGGACGATCAGATGTAAGCAGATAAGATAACCTGCTCGGCTGCATGACTTCCCAATTCAAACGACAATCCAATAAAAAGCCTTTTAAAATTAAATAACTTTTAATTTGTAAACAGACGTAGCTTCCCCGGAAGATTTTTACACAAAACTTGTGCTATATAATGAGAGTTATAGAGACAGAAAACGTTTTTATTAACTTGTTATACCTTATCCTGAAGAAATTTCCAGACCGAGTTAAATGTTCATGATTATTTTTTATGAAAATATGATTGTAATTTTTAAATATATGATTTATCAGGGTTCTTAGAAGCAATTGGTTTACACTCAGTACTTATAAAGTATAAAAAAACAGCGATTGAGGAAAAACTACGGCTTATTTTTAATGCAGCTTTTAGTATTGCATTCTGAATTAAATTAAGTGGCTCAAGAATCGAACTAAAAGCAAATCCCCAAGCAATTGCCACCCCTCCCCCTCCCAGAAGTAAATAATTGCAATGCGCTTATATATAATTACATACATAGTATTTTCTAGTTGACTGACAATATACAAAAGTATTTACTTTCTACCGGGACAACCAGATTCGAAACTAGACTCGAAACGTTAATTAAAAGTCATGACATATTTTACGAACAAATTTATTCTACAAACCACGTACAATTTAGCATAATTAGATAATTAGCCATTTAGATGAGAATTACGTAGTTCTCTGCACAAAGATGTTAAACTAGGTCAGGTCTGTGATATAAACGAGGTTTAATCACGATCTGGGCTGTGGTTATTTAATTAAGATTCCTGGAAACTATATCATATTTCCTGCGTATATAACTGCAGTTGTATTTGCCATGTTAATTAAATTTAAAACCAATTTCAATCTGATTTAATATAAGAAATATGTTTAGTCAAATGTAGTCTTTGTTGATTGAATTAACTATTTGTGGCTACATGTTTCTCTGCCAGCGACATCATCAGGCGAGCTGATGTAAAAAGACACTTTTACTACATTGAATTTTCATTCACTCTAATTAAATAAAATACCGGATGTTTCAAAATTAATATCGGTGTTTTAATTCTTTGCAGTATTACATCTAACTAAACATACATAGTAATATTTAAAAAGTATAACATAACCTAATAAAGCTTTGTTATTATTATTAATGTTTATTAAATGTGCTGTGAATGTATAGACTTTAGTTTTTACTTTCTTATTAACGAACTCCCATAGGAAATAAGGTGAGATCTAAGGTTGGGAGTAGTAAATGAGCACCGATCATGGCCGCTTTTTTTGGAAGTAGTAATTTAGTAATTTAAATAAGTAATTTAAAATTGTCTGCATGATATCCGGTGTCTTAGATCAGCCATTTTAAATTTAAAGACAATAAATGAAACAATAGCTTTCTAATTCGGAATGAAAAATTATAGTAACATTCATGATTACATAATATAAAATATCTGTTTCTTGTCGAGAGAAAGGAACAGTTTTATATTCCGGACACGTTCATCTAGACTACACAATTTCTACTCAATAGAAGTTTTATACAATTTCCAACATTTTCTGCACATCTAAGCTTTCTACTTGTAAAACAAGATCTTCAATACAACTGTTTGAAATTATTTTATTGTACAACGTTCTTACTAACACACTTTGGAGATAGAAATTTTGTAATAAATTTTAAACTATCTTCCTGATGGTATAGAGACTTGAAATTTTGAACATAACTCAGAAGTGGATGAAATGCAATAGTATTGGGTCACACATACACGCACCTTTATATGCACATGCACACAATCATATATTTATGGCTTATTGTAAACAACCAATAAAATGATGTAAATAAAAAACATTTATGTTTAATTGCAAAATTGATCTCAAAAAACTAAAAAGAAAAAACAAATATTTTGTTAATCACGTTTTTAAAAGGCACTAAAAAGGATGAAATAATGTTTACTTTAAAAATATTCATAATCTCATATACTATTTTTTCTTAAAGTTGGTGTTGTGGATTTTAAGAGAAATCAAAATGCTTGTAAAATGCAAAACAAAAACCTGGATGCATACAACAAATAATTTATGAATAAATATTAATTAGTAACTTGCAATGCAATTGATTTGAACTATCATTTGAATTTTCGCTACTAGAGTTACTACCTATAATCCTTATACTGTTATATCAACGCAACAATGATCTATATATTATAATATATTGTGGCCATATATCTATATAGTACCAAAACCTCATTTATATTTTAAAACATTGTTCTTTTCCTTTCCTGAAAAGATTTAAAAAGCTGATAGTGTGAGTTTTGCATGTACACCATCCATATTATACTTTATAATACAATATTTCCATGTCCTTGCTGGTCTCAGAAGTACATCCTGTGTCCGAACCTTTAATTGTTTGACTTAAAAATAGTTAAATATGTCAGACAATGTAAGTGTAGAGTCGGGATAAAGTACTTTCATTTTATGTTAAAATGTTTTACTAACAACAATTCCCCAAACCTCTATATCCAAGTAAAAGTCCCCGATAATATGTTAACACGAATAACCTAGTTTCTATTAAAGCTTATGTTATTTGTTACTTTATTGTATATGTTGCTGTTAAACTGTGTATTAAGCTATACAGACATAAAGTTTAAATATGAAATGAAACTTTTACCGCACCTTGTTTAGGATATGAATTAAGGACATAGAGTCCTGGTACACTCTGACGGATGCCCGACCCCAAAAATGTTTCGTAAAAGCCAACAAAGAGTCTGGGCTTTTTCTGATTGACAGCCGGACTCTTTATTCCAACCCCCCCCCCCTCCCTTTACGCTTATACATGTCGCTAACCTAACAAGTGCCATCTTTGGAAATATCATTATGTAAGTAGTCCCTTTCGTAGCCATGGAAATTTCCACTGCGTATGCGAAACTGGGCAAGAATATTTTGGACAAAATAACACATCTTTAAAATAAAATTTCTGATTTGCATAAAATATTATGAAACAAATATCACATATACTTATTTATTACATCTTGTAGATTAGTAATGAGGTTATGGGTTTTTAACTCTAATGGTTATAAACGTAAATAATTTTCAAAAATGTATAACAAAAAACTCCTAAAATTTATTTTTGCACTAATTTAACAGAATAATTAAGTAATTATCGGAAGATTCCAGGTTTGCATTTTGGTAGCTTTTCATATCATTGATCTGAGGAAATAAAGGCGGAAGTAAAGCAAACGGTGGACGGCTCGCTTCCAAGAAGACAGGATATGACTAGTTACTTGGTCTCCGGCTTGGGATATTTTGCATATTTTAATTAAGGTATTTATGTATATATATTTAAAAAAAATCTATGTATAAATGTTTCTGAACACATAAGGAATAAAACTATATAATATCTGTTAAATAAAAGTGAAACCACTTTTAGTTTTTAAGCGTACCGATAGATCGTCACCTTGTCCGCTAAAGGGTTGAGATTTAAAAACAGAGTTAAAGACAAAATCAAATGTATCCATTAGCCTATACATTTTAATTACAGAGTTAGACCAACGTTAAACAGATTTATGACAGAGTGATTAAGTAACTCATGACCGATTAAAATAATACCCTAAATTTAAAGGCGACCGTAGATAATTCTAATGACGTATAACATTGACAATCTGTGAGTTACATAGATTAATTAGCTATCTTGTAAGAGTCACAGATCTACTCAATTAGAACAGTAATTTAATGTAACTGACAACTTTATTGTCTGTATTAACTATACTAATTACTTTTTATTTGTTTGAATTAAAGTTTAAAATGTATTCGCTAAAACACTATCTTTGTTTAAATAACATTCTTAAGTTTGATTAAAACTCTGTCAACAAAATCAATAACTCGATCACGCATCTGAACCGTTGACGTGATTTGCAAAACTATTAAATTTTATGTTTTAGGGTTTAAACCAACTATTTAGGAACTGGTCTACTCATGAAGGGGTTGAATACATCTTTATATGCGTTGTCATAACAAATAAATGAATAAAACACAGCTGATCCGATGACCAGCTAAGCAACACAATTTTAGGTTGGGCCTAGTTTATTTTATTTTATCTGGCTTAGCAGCAACATACAAACTTGATTATTTTTCTAATAAATACTAAAAGAAGGTACTTCAATATTCAATGTTCGAGTATTCACAGAGCCTAATGATAATAAAATGTAAACGTGGTTAGTGAGTGTGTGTTGCTATAACCCAGCAATCCCCCTCATAGCCCCAAGAAGTTTTATTGTATGCCAGCAATCCATCCCCCATCCATGAAGTTTTCGATTTGGAACTCCAGGGGTTGGGTTCCAAGATATTTTTTTCAATAGAGCGCTTCGCAAACATGTGTTTTATCTTATGGGACGTCGGTGAAAATAGTAGCAGAGATTGGCTAAACGTACCTGAATTTTGTAGAATCTTCCAGAATTTTCTGGAATGTTCCAGACTATACTAAACCATGGAAAAGACTTCCTGTTCCGAAAACTTTTCATATATTACTCTTAGGTTATATTTAGACAAGAAAAACATTTTCATTTAAATTATTTGCGTCTAATTTGTAAAATATTGTTCGTATAACATATTTTAGGTAAAATGTACCCATAGACGTGAAATAAACGTCAAACTGGGGGAAATCGAGATTTTGGCGCTAACTTGCGCATAGCTGATCATGTAAATGCCTAAATGGGAAACGGATTAATTTGGATGAAACTCGCTACATGTTTTTGGGCCAATGAACTCTAAATATGTACCTGATATTACATTCATATATTCATAAGTGAAAATAAGGGGAAATCGAGATTTTGGCGCTAACTTGAGCTTAGCTGATCATGTAAATGCCTAAATGGGAAACAAATTGATTTTGACGAAACGTACTACAAGTTTTGGGCCAGTGAACTCTAATATTTACACGATATTAGATTCATTTATTCACAAGTGCGATTGAAGCAGCAAGTATCCTTGCTAGATCTAAAAAATATAATAATTCGATGACGCAGCTGAACTGCTGACGTGAGTTGAGAGCTTTTCAAAAATTAAGTTTATACGTGTTAGGGTTTCAACCAACTATTTGTAAATTGGTCTACAAAATTATATTAGTAGAATTTGTGTGCACCTAAGCCTGCAGCCCTGAGTTTTCACCCTGACTTTGCGGACTAGGATTATTTATTGTTTCATTTCACAACCATCGTATGTAATTTTAATGACACCCCAAAACGTGCTCTGGGGACCATGCTCAATGACTGCTTCCTTCCTACCTTAGGCCTCACCATAAGAGGCACTGTAATTACATACATTTGGAAATTCGCTAATAAGAACGATCATAAACAAATAAGAACATGAGTTTTCTAATAATACACATAGTCTATCTTATATATTCGTTTTAAACAAACAAAACAACAATATACATTTAAGTAGAAGAATACTTGTGCTTCGCTGTGGTCACATTATTAAAGTAACTTTTCAAATAATGCCAACATCACAATAACAAAAATGTCTTGCCTATAAAATGTTTGTACCTCTATTTTCTCATATGAAACTTTATATAACAAAGATATTACTTCTTTCAGAAAATGTCAAAACGTTATCACATTCAGCTTTACCACTACAATGACAGCGACATGTGTAAGTAACGTACTGAAGTCGCGTCTGTGCATGTAGGCAGGAAACACCGTTCACCGCAGCAGTGTCTGAGTATAGTGGTTGGCTTTATTGTGAAAGGGAAACTCTCATTAAAATAAATTGGTTGGCAGCACTGGCTGCGTAGGCTTTAATTTGCATTTCTGTTCCCTTGCTTTAATACCCACCTTATTATTTGGTAGATTTAATGAAGCACGTACACAAACAAACCAAAGAATATTTCTGCTTTACTCGGCGATTTGTTTAACTATTTTATACCCTTAGTTGCCAAAATGTTTTGCAGTACGATTATTCTTTTGCCGTTCATCAAAATATTAAGTAAACTTTAATTAGCTTAAGACTTTTGAAAAAACGTGTTGTGTTATTTCACCGAAACGTGGGAGAACAAAGTCACATACTTTATTAAAAAAAATAGAGACATACAGTTAAATTATTTATCTAAAATCAGGTGATCGATATCAACTCATTTTCAAATTGCAACTCCGCAGAATTTCACCGGACTTTGAGCGTTACTCTGTTACTACTAAAGCTATTCAATAGTAAAGACTTGTCAGTTTGTCTGTGCGTTTGTGCACACTAATCTCCACAACGTCTGAACCAATTTGTATGCGGTTTTCAGTGATGTATTGAGATAAGCTTGAGATACGATTTTGTGTTTGTTTATTTTAAATCGGTTTACAAGTACAAAATATACGCCAAATTAAAAGTCTATCTAAATCACATAATGCCTTAACTAACGGCGCTGTGTATGCAATGCCCAAACTGACAGTATATATCAAAATTGGATAAACGCACCTGGAAATCATAGGGACAAAGTTGTAGCAGAACATTGCGGAAGTTACAATACCCCCGTTACAGATGAAGTTGTAGTGGTCTTATTTGATCAGGAATTCAATAGACGTGACATTGTATTGCTTACTCACGATGATCGCCTATTTTATCGCGCATTTTTTAAACACACCGGGCTTATGATGTCCTACAGTATCCTTTAATTTATTGCAGGGGTACAATTTTGGATGGATGCGTAGATAAATACATGTAATCGTATGAAGGCACTGCTAGTTATAAATATGACTATGTTTACCAAAGGCAATATATTATATTTTCGTTATTGGATCTGATATATTATGTAGTGATATTGACTTACAAATTGTAATTATTTCAAATCACATTAAATGTTTAATACGTTTTTCAAATCAAATAATTATTTTGTTCGTTCACAATTGAAGGATAAATCACTAAGCTTGGCCTAATTATAAATTTAATTACGTAGTTTCCCGCAGGATTAACTAAAGTTAGTTATTTTAAGTTAACTGTGTATGATGTAAAACCGAAAATGACCCATCATTTTTATAATTGTCAGCTCATGTTTTAAGTTGAACCTATACCCACTTTACCTGTAAAAGTGGTTCTTTACTTATAAACCTGAATTAATTATTGATTTAAAACGATTGTATTATATGATTATATGAATGTTATTTAAAATTAATTAATTAATTGTACACAACAGAATTTCATTTGTATATATATTAGTATGATGCGTATATAATACATAAATTGCACGTATGAAATCGCAAGCACGCTGTTACCAATAAGAACCCCCGAGTATTACGTCTGAGGAAGGGCTTAACCTGAGGCATTGCTCCCAATAGAGTTACCTTACATCAAAGCAACCCCTATGGACAGTTCATGTATATTATCTTACTGAATGCATAATTCATCCCCTTGTAGCCTACCTTGTACGTTTCCTTACATAAAGTATAAACAGTGGTTTAGCCTTTAAAGATTTATTTTACATTTCAACTACTGGTAAGTCTCAATTGGAAAAAAAAGCAAAAGGAAGAAATAAAACCTATTATTGAATTGATAATTTGTACGCATCAGGCCAAACATGAAAAGTTTACCTAGTATAAATAAAACAAATAAATGAAACCCAAGACTTGTATTATCTTGTATTATCAAGACTTGTAATGTATTATCTAAGTGAATAGCTTATTTGTCTATGTTCTTGTTATTATTTTATCATTATGTAGTAAAAACGTTGTTTTATAACTAATTTTATGTTTGTGCTAATGTTGTGATAATATGTGTGTTAATACTTCTAATGTCAAGATGATGGTCGAATTGACCGAAATTTCAATAGACAAATAAATTAAGACAACATAAATTCTATCAGTTTACGTATAACAAGTTTTAACTAATTCTCTAAAAGTTTTAACCTTCAGTGACTCTAAAATGATACTTAGAAAATACCAAGGTGAATAGAAAACAACAGCTAGATTTTGGTGTTTCGTACGAACACAAAAACATTTGTATGGAGTTTAAAGAGTCCTAAACTTAATTATAGACTACTGTATGCATTTATGGCAATAGAAACGTGTAACTTGTACGATAATGTTGTACAAAATACGACAGTTATGACAGAATTTACGACAATTTAAATCTAAGCTTAGAAGTATTGTAGACTTGGGAAATATTGTTCTATGAAATGAACTAGCTTACTTGCCCTAATGAACTTTATTTAGTTAGTATTGCAGTTTAATTAGTAATGTAGTTCAGATAGTATTGTAGTTCAATTAGTAATGTAGTACATTTTGTAATGTAGTTCAATTGGTTTTTCATTTCAATTAGTATTGTTAATGTATTTCAATTAGTATTGTAGTTCAATTATTAATATATTTAATTTAGTAATGAGTTCAATTAGTATCATAGTTCAATTAGTAATGTAATAAAATTGGTATTGTAGTTTAATTAGTAATATAGTTAATTTAGTAATGTAGTTCAATTAGTAACATAGTTAATTTAGTAATGTAGTTCAATTAGTATTATAGTTCAATTAGTAATTTAATAAAATTAGTATTGTAGTTCAATTAGTAATATAGTTAATTTAGTAATATAGTAATGTAGTAATGCAATTAGTAATGTAGTAATGCAATTAGTAAT
>JAGFPH010002763.1:63969-76527 GCA_018207615.1 Philaenus spumarius
TTACACATGTCGCTGTCATTGTAGTGGTAAAGCTGAATGTGATAACGGTTAAACCTTTTCTAAAAGAAGTAATACCTTTGTTATATAAAGTGTTATATGAGAAAATAGAGATACAAACATTGTATAGGCAAGACATTTTTGTTATTGTGATGTTGGCATTATTTGAAAAGTTATTTTAATAACGTGCTCCACAGAGAAGCACAAGTATTCTTCTATTTGATTGTATATTGCTTCGTTTGTTTAGAACCAGATAGACTATGTGTATTATTAAAAAAACCATGTTCTTATTATTTTATAATCGTTCTTATTAGTGAATTTCCAAATGTATGCCATTACAGTGCCTCTCATGGTGACACCTAAGGTAGGAAGTAGTCATTGATCATGGTCCCCGGAGCACGTTTTGGGTTGTCATTAAAATTATATATATATAAATATATATAAATGTGTTCACACTATAACGACCGCATTGTTAAGTCCAGTTTGGTTCAAATATGATACACGCGTTAGTTTTCTTAGTCGCTCGTATGAGTTCGTTAGCGAACAAAATCCGAAACGGAAACACGTTCATGGACCAATTTTGTTTAAACTTTACGTACTAAAATGGTTTTGTTTTTGGATTTTATTTAGACAAATTTATATATGAGATTATTCTGCAAATATTGTTTTTTTACACAACCTAATAGCTAGTTTGGTTCCCCCAATGTTAAAGTAAATACCATAACAGTACTCAATTAAAATCTGAGGTCGACGGCCGGGATGCAAACTCGCTTCGCAAATTTGTAAACTGGTTGTGAAACGAAACAATCCATAATCCTAGGCCGCAAGGTCAGGGTGAAAACTCAGGGCTGTAGGTTTAGGTTCAAACAAATTCTACTAATATAATTTTGTAGACCAATTTAACAAATAGTTACACATATAAACTTAATTTTGGAAATGCTCTCAACTCACGTCAGCAGTTCAGTTACGTGATCGAATTATTTTTTTAAATCTAGCAATGATACTTTCTGCTTCACTTGCACATATGAATAAATAAATAAACATCGGGTAAATATTTAGAGTTCACTGGTGAGTTGAAACATGTAGTCAGTTTCGTCCAAATCAATCTGTTTCCCATTTACATGATCAGCTATGCGCCATTTAGCGCCAAAATCACAATTTCTCCCAGTTTGAGGTTTATTTCACGTCTATGGAACATTTTACCTAAAGTAGCCTATGTTACACGAACAATATTTTACACATTAGACGCTCCTAATCTAAATGCAAATGTTTTCTCGTCTATATAAGAGTAATATATGAAAAGTTTTCGAAACAAAAAGGCTTTTCCATGGTTTAGTATAGTCTGGAACATTCCAGAAAATTCTGGACGATTCTACAAAATTCATGATCGTTCCGCCAATTTCTGCCACTCGATTTTCACCGACGTCCCATAAGATGGTTATTGGTGCGATGCCCTTTTTTTAAACAAATATCTTGGAACCCAACCCCTGCAGTTCCAAACCAAAACCTTCATGGATGGGGGATGGAGGGCTGCCATACAATATAACCTTCATGGGGCTCTGAGAGTGGGTTGCTGAGTTATAGAAGCACCCACTCATTATCATTAGGCTATGTGAAGACCCGAACATTGAAAATGAAGTACCACTTTTTGTATTTATCACAAATGAACAGGAATGATACTCATATCGTTTGAAAGCTATTATGTGCAGAATAGATGTGCTAAAACATAAATAACTGGATCAGCTGTTTTTTATGCAGTTGGTTGCTATAGTTGTTTTTCAAATAGTTGGTTTAAACCCTAAAACTTATAAACTTAATTTTGGAAATTCCCTCCACTTACTTCAGCGGTTCAGCTGAGTGGTCGAATTATTGATGTTGTAGATATTTAATCAAACTAAAGAATGTAATTTAAACAAAGATAGTGTTTTAGCGAATACATTTTAAAGTTTAATTCAACATACAAATAAAAAGATATTAGTTTAGTTAATAGAGACAATAAAGTTGTCAGTTACATTAAATTACTGTTCTAATTGAGTAGATCTGTGACTCTTAGAAGATAACTAATTAATATTTGTAACTCACAGATTGTCAGTGTTATACGTCATTAGAATTGTCTACGGTTGCCTTAAATTTTTTTCATTTATTTTAATCGGTCATGAGTTACAGTACGATTTTTTTAACCATGCCCTCGGCCAAATTGTACTAACCTGAATGATAACGTTAGAAATCGCTCTTGTCGACTCTAGTTTTCTCCACGAAAACTGAGCCGAGTGGCGTGAAACAACGAAAACCGAGCTTCAATAACACTGACATTTAATACACTTAGCAGCGATGTAAAATTATGAAAATTTCACGGATACGCAGATAAGAACCATACGATTCGTATGATGTAAAAGAAAATCCATTACAAAACCTACTTCATATTTTAAAAATCAATATTACAACAATGTACTTTAATAATGACATGAAATTTTCACACCGCTGGAAAGTTTTTTGTTTGTTGGTCAGAGACAAAGTGTTCGCGAGAAAGTTTTAAATAAAGGTTCAAATTAAATATTTTATTTGAAACATTTTTTCCTTTGACTTACGGTTTGCTCTTTACGGATGTCTGGAGTTAGATTCCGGAGAATCTACTTGGTGTCTGGCTTACCTTAACCACACCACAGTATTATTATTCGAATACTCGAACAAGAGACAAGTAGTCTATGACTCATTCAAGTAGTTTTTATTTCAATAATTTTATTCGAATAATTATTCAATCATTTTTGTTTATTCGAAGTTTGTGGAACTGCCTTTACAATTACTCCCCGCTACACCACTAGCCCACCGAGCGCTAGCCGAGCCGAGGGCACGGTTAAAAAAATCGTACTGTACTTAATCTCTCTGTCATAAATCTGTTTAACGTTGGTCTAACTCTGTAATTAAAATGTATAGGCTAATGGATACATTTGATTTTGTCTTTAACTCTGTTTGGAAATTTCAACCATTTAGCGGACAAGGTGACGATCTATCGGTACGCTTAAAAACTAAACGTGGTTTCACTTTTATTTAACAGATATTATATAGTTTTATTCCTAATGAGTTCAGAAACATTTATACATAGATTTTTTTTAAATATATATACGTAAATACCTTAGTTAAAATAAGAAAAATATCCCAAGCCGGAGACCAAGTAACTAGTCATATCCTGTCTTCTTGGAAGTGAGCCGTCCACCGTTTGCTTTACTTCCGCCTTTATTTCCTCAGATCAATGATATGAAAAGCTACCAAAATTCAAACCTGGATTCTTCCGATAATTAGTTAATTATTCTGTTAAATTAGTGCAAAAATAAATTTTAGGAGTTTTTTGTTATACATTTTTGTAAATTATTTACGTTTATAACCATTAGAGTTAAAAACCCATAACCACAATACTAATCTACAAGATGTAATAAATAAGTATATGTGATATTTGTTTTATAATATTTTAAGCAAACCAGAAATTTTATAGTAAAGGTGTGTTATTTTGTCAAAAATATTCTTGCCCGGTATCGCATACGCAGTGGAAATTTCCATGTATGCGAAAGAGTTAAGAATCGGGGACACCTAGTCCGGGTCATAAACATTTGTTACGTGGTTTGCTGGAAGAGGACCGAGGTATGGTTTTTGTTAGCATTTAGAAAAGGTGTGGTCTCTTATTCCGCTTAGAATGGGGACATTTTGTCATAGGTATGACATGGGATGGTGATAAAACTTAGCTCCGCACAGGTTAGTGAAAATACCAACACTCTGAACATAGTTTAATGCTGTAGGACTACTTATGTAATGATATTTCCAAAGATGGCACTTGTTAGGTTAGCGCCATGTACAAGCGTAAAGGGGGGGGGCGGGTTGGAACAAAGAGTGGGGCTGTAAATCATAAAAAGCCCAGACTCTTTGTTGGCTTTTACGAAACATTTTTGGGGTCGGGCATCCGTCAGAGTGTACCAGGACTCTATGTCCTTAATTCATATCCTAAACAAGTTGCGGTAAAAGTTTCATTTCATATTTAAACTTTATGTCTGTATAGTTTAATACACAGTTTAACAGCAACATATACAATCAAGTAACAAATAACATAAGCTGGAATAAAAACTAGGTTATTCGTGTTAAAATATTATCGGGGACTTTTACCTGTATATAGAGGTTTTGGGAATTTGTTAGTAAAACATTTTAACATAAAATGAAAATACTTTAGGCCGACTCTACACTTACATTGTCTGACATATTTAACTACTTTTAAGTCAAACAATTGAAGGTTCGGACACAGGATGTACTTCTGAGACCAGCAAGGACATGGACATATTGTATTATAAAGTATAATATGGTGTACATGCAAAACTGACACTATCAGCTTTTAAAATCTTTTCAGGAAAGGAAAAGAACAATGTTTTAAAATATAAATGAGGTTTTGGTACTATATAGATATATGGCCACAATATATTATAATATATAGATCATTGTTGCGTGGATATAACAGTATAAGGATTATAGGTAGTAACTCTAGTAGCGAAAATTCAAATGATAGTTCAAATCAATAGCATTGCAAGTTACTAATTAATATTTATTCATAAATTATTTATTGTATGAGTCCAGGTTTTTGTTTTGAATTTTACAAGCATTTTGATTTCTCTTAAAATTTACAACACCAACTTTAAGAAAAAATAGTATTTGTTATTATGAATATTTTTAAAGGAAAAATTATTTCATCCTTTTTAGTGCCTTTTAAAAACGTGATTAACAAAATATTTGTTTTTTCTTTTTAGTTTTTTGAGATCAATTTTGCAATTAAACATAAATGTTTTTTATTTACATCATTTTATTGGTTGTTTACAATAAGCCATAAATATATGATTGTGTGCATGTGCATGCGCATGTTCATATAAAGGTGCGTGCGTATGTGACCCAATACTATTGCATTGTCATCCACTTCAGAGTTATGTTCCAAATTGCAAGTATTCATACCATCAGGAAGTTAGTTTAAAATTGATTACAACATTTTATCGTCAAAGTGAATTATTAAAAACGTTGTATAGTAAAATAGTTTCAAACAATTGCATTGAAGATCTTGTTTTACAAGTAGAAAGCTTAGATGTGCAGAAAATGTTGGAAATTGTATAAGACTTCTATTGAGGAGAAATTGTATATTCTAGATGAACGTGTCAGGAATATAAAACTGTTGCATTCTCTCGACAGGAAACAGGTATTTTATATTATGTAATCATATAAATGTTACTATCATTTTTTACTCCAAATTAGAAAACTATTGTTTCATTTATTTAAAATGGCTGATCTACACCGGGTATCGTGCAAACAATGTTAAATTACTAAATATAAACTACTTTTTTAATTGTTAAAAAGATAAAGTAAATTTCAATACATACTTTTTTGCTTCGCGAGGTAAAAATACAGGGTATTTTACGTTTTGAACGATATTGGGAGAACAAGATATAATTTCTTGTAAAAACAAAATGCGAAGATTAATTTCCTACATTTTTCTTGAACATAAACCTCAAACAATTTCATTGTTGTACGAAAAATCCCTAAAAGGAATTTACTTCCAGTCAGAAATGTACATCCGTTTGTTGGATTTTTTCGCTAACAAACTCGTCCAAGCCACTTAGAAAGCCAACCAGTGGTCTAAATTTGATGTTAAATGCGGCCGCTAGAGTGCGAACATTATGTAGCCTAGGCCTACATGTGTTCTTTATGTAGCATTTTTAATGACTTCCCAAAAAGGCGGCCATGATCGGTGTTCATTTACTACTCCCAACCTTAGATCTCACCTTATTTCCTATCTGAGTTCGTTAATAAGAAAGTAAAAACGAAAGTCTAAACGTTCACAGCACACTTAATAAACATTATTAATAATAACAATGCTATATTAGGTCGTGCTAAACTTTTTTAATATTACTATGTGTGTTTAGTTAGAAGTAATACATTCTACAAAGTCTTAAAACACCGATATTATTTTGAAATACCCGGTATTTTATTTAATTAGTGTGTAAGACAGCCGGTGTCTTCAAACTCACCGACGGATGTACTTGCAGGATTACATTTGAACTTAAATACGGAACGCTCGTTGCGCTGTAACTGCCGTTCAGTCCTTGCAAACTGTAAAACACAAAAAGATTTCTGTTCACTAGTCACCAATTTCGCTAATAGCGCTTTCTAACGGAAGTAAGAGGAAACAGTGCATGCGCATGCACACGGGTGTACCAACTAAACTGTTTGAGTTGCCTTTCATTTTATGTGCAATAAATACTACAAAACAATACTATAAAACACTGATATTAATTTTGAAACATCTGGTATTTTAATTAATTTGTTCAATTATTTCTGTATATGAAAATTTAGTGTTATGAAAGAGTCTTTTTACATTACCTCGCCTGATGATGTTGCTTTCAGCTAAACATGTAGCCAGAAATAGTTAAGCCAATCAACAAAGATTGCATTTGACTTAAGGTACTTTTATATTAAATCAGATTGAGGTTGGTTTTAAATTTAATTAACATGGCAAATACAACTGCATTTACATACGCAGAAAATATTATATAATTTCCAGGAATCCTTATTAAATAACCGCAGCCCAGATCGTGATTTAACATCTTTGTGCAGAGAACTACTGTGTACTTAATTCTCATCTAAATGGCCAATTATGCTAAATTGTACGTGGTTTGTAGAGATAAATTTGTTCGTAAAATATTTCACATTTCTAATTAACGTTTAGAATGTAGGCAATATCCGGTTGTAACTGTAAGAAGAATTTACTTTTGTACATTGTCAGTCAACTAGAAAATACTGTGTATGTAATTATATATAAGCGTATTGCAATTATTTACTTCTGGGAGGGGGAGGGGTGGCAATTGCTTGGGTCTTTGCTTTTAGTTCGATTCTTGAGCCACTTAATTTAATTCAGAAAGCAATACTAAAAGCTGCATTGAAAATGAGCCGTAGTTTTTCCTCAATCGCTGTTTTTTTATACTTTTTAAGTACCGAGTGTAAACCAATTGCTTCTAAGAACCCTGGTAAATCATATAATATTTAAAAATTACAATCATATTTTCATATTAAAAATGATCTTGAACATTTAACGTTTATTGGAAATTTCTTCAGAATAAGGTCTAACCAGTTAATAAAAACGTTTTCTGTCACTAACTCTCATTATATAGCACAAGTTTTGTTTAAAAATCTTACGGGAAAGCTACGTCTGTTTAGAAATTATAAGTTGTTATTTAATTTTAAAAGGCTTTTAATGAATTTATGTATGAATTGGGAAGGGGTGCACCCTAGCAAGCTATCTTTTCTACTTACATATATGTATTAATCTGATCGTTCCCTCTTTGTCTGACATGAACTGACTGAACTGCTTGTCTAAGGTCCAATATGTATTTAAGCTTCAACATAAATGATAACATCTTGTTTTATTTTAGTTTGGCAGGGATACCTACTTTAGAAACTCTATTAATAGTTGTAGTTTACTTTTGATCGTAGATTGACTCAGCTCAATGATGATAATGTGTAACGCAATTCTTTTAATTGTGTTTAATTAGGCCCATGTGGACATTTTTGTCCCTTAATATACAATATATAAATTTATGTATTATTTAAGGAAATAAATTATAAATGATGATGATATACTGCTAAACGACAAATTATCAACATTAAAGCAGAAGTACGTACGTGAGTAACAAAAGAGTATAGCGCTTGCGCAATATTTTATTGTTTGATTTATTCGTTAACAATAACAGCTAATTCCGCTCACCAACTGTATACGTCAACAACTAAGTATAACATTTAAGGTTATGTTTGCAACTTTCAGATTAAGTTTCGTATTGTCATTATAGGAATAATAAAGTAGGCTACATTGATAAATCTGATCCGTTCTATCATGTCTGCTCACTGCCCTATTTACATTAGGTCTGTCCTTGGGTTATTGGTCTGAATTATTTAAAAAAAAAAAAAAAATAGAATCATAAAAGTTTGGACTTCTGTTAATTTGCAAATATAGGCCTACAGACGATTAAAACTTGAGTGAATTTTAAAGTGAACAATAACCTAGTTTTGCCTAAATAATTGTGCTTTTTATTTTTTGGTGTAAAATTGTTGATTTAAGTAGGCCTAGTCTGGTGTCTTTTATGGCTGTTGTCAGTTTTTGGCTGTTTTGTGGCTCAGAATTTGTATTATACTTTTAAGACGAATAAATTAAACAATACAACCATGCGCATTTGCTATACTCTTTTGTTTACCGCGAAGTATGATTGCTATATAGGCCTACTACTTACTCGTATAATTAACATACGTCTTGCTCTGTTCATTAACATAAACCCTAAACGACATAGATTCAGTCAGATATAGTTTGTTGTTTTTAGGCCTAAGTAGTTTCTTCTGAAGAAGGAAGTAAACCAAACAAACTGGAAAACTGTACATTTTAAACGACTACTAACCTCAAAACGGCTATAAAGCCTGCATTAATTAATTATACAACAATTTGAAAATACCTATACATGTTTAACGTAAGTAGGCACATTATATTATTTAATATTTTGTAATTACTAAAAAGTATTGGACAATAATAATAGCCCTTGTAATTGTACACATCAAATCACCGCATCATAGTTAGGTATAGGCCTAGATAAAATTATTGTTTTATAACAGAGGTGGAAAGTTTTCTAAAAATAACCCTCATATTTTATGAGCGCTTTGATTGCACCCATTGTATACATTTCAAAACGTTATCTAGCTTAATGAATTTCTCGTCACAATGATGCTACAGATTAAAAGTTCCATGAATATCCTAAACAATATGTGTACATAAACTACTTATGTGGAGTAGCCTATATAATAGCATATTTTGTAGATGATGTTGACAAAATTGTTCACTTGAAACAGCAAATTGCAATGTTTTTGTCGTATTCGTAGATTGGTTCCATTGTTGTGTTTCTAACAATGATAGCTTAAGAGAGACTGCCGTTGCCATGGTTACCAGTTTAAAATGAACTATCGGACGCTTCACAGTGTGCTCAAGATGTTTACTTCCAACAATTGATAGAATATAGAAACCATTGTTGGGAGAAGTGTTGTTCAACGAAAAGAAATATAAAATATAGAATATAATAATTTGAAAAGTAAACTGAACAAGTTCAGTCGTTTTTATATTTAATATTTAAAAACTCTAAACTGATTGCGTGATGGCGGAATAATTTGATCGTATCAGCTAAATATGATATACAAGTGAGTCTGTAAAGCGGAGTTAACTCAAGGTGCACTAATATGGGTCAAAATATAGACAAACTCACTTTAAACATATGTCCGGTAACCCATCTTTCACAAGCTATCCTCAATGTTGTTTTACTAAATAATGTATCGGCTGGTTTTACTACAACGGCTGAACCGATTGAGTTAAAATTTTGTACGTTACTCTTCAATGTAAATACCTAGATTGAAAAAATAAAATCAACTTATTCAACACACCGTTTCAAAATGACGGTCATTTTAAATGAATAATAACTTAACAACATTAAACTTTAACAAAAAACGTCTATAGTAAATTGTTGTACAATGTTTGATTTTATATAAAATGGTATCAAACAAAGGGCAACATTAAAATCGCTTCTATTAGTTTAAGGAGTTCAACATCCATGACAACAAAGTGTAGGCAATATTTAATTTCTTTTACTAATTAAGTTGTTCGATTGAAATCTTAATGGACTCGATTTAGAAACTTTGTATTGGAAGAAGTTGATTGTTTTTGTTTTCAAACTTGGTCTTTACATTATCGAGTAAGAAGCAAAATTTCAATTCTGGAGATTTAAATTATTTAATTAAAAAACAAAATGGTGGATAGCCTGTTTATAGGAATGTTTTTATTTATTTTGACCCATATATGACCCCCTGAATTATTTAAGCGAATTACATAATCGCCCTGTTGAGTTACGTCACAGCTATTATCGATATTACGTTTAAATATCTTTGGAATATCAAGTACATAGAGCGAGTTTTTGGTATGGAATACTTTGCAGTAATATTAGATATTCCAAAGGGCATAATAATAATTTATACAGTACAAAGTATTATTAGCTAATTTAAAAAGGAAATCAGTGACCCTTATGCTGAGACTGATAAGTAGTAGTCAATGAACACAAATCATATTTCCAGTACACATTTTGGGGTGTCATTAAAATGTTATGTATTACGGGATTATTTAATATATAAAAGCGAAATACCACTGACTCACTCATCACGATTTCTCAAAAACTACCGAACGGATTGAAATGAAATTTGATATGTAGCTTCCTCTAGGGCTATAGGTGCTCACTAAGATTAGACATTTTAGGGGGGTTTGCGGGGATCAAAGTTATTAAAAAACAATTTATTTAAAACTACCAAACGGATTGGAATGAAATTTGGTATGTAGCTTCCTCTAGGGCCATAAGTGTTCACTAAAAAAGGGTTTTAAAAAATTGGAAATTTTAGGGCGGTTTGGGGGTAAAAATTACTAAATCATCACGATTTATCCAAAATTACCGAACAGATTGGAATGAAATTTGGTATGTAGCTTCCTCTAGAGTCTAGAGCCATAGGTGCTCGCTAAGAAAGGGTTTAAAACAAATCGAAATTTTAGGGAGGGGGGGGTTTGGGGAATCAAAGTTATAAATCACGATTTCTTCAAAACTACCGAACGGATTGGAATGGAATATGGTATGTAGCTTCCTCTAGGACCATAGGTGCTGACTAAGAAAGGGTAAGAAAATTTCAAAATTTTAGGAGTGGTTTAGGGATCAAAGTTATTAAAAAACGATTTCTTCAAAACTACCGCACGGATTGGAATATAATTTTGTATGTAGCTTCCTCTAGGGCCATAAGTGTTCACTAAAAAAGGATTTTAAAAAAAATGCAAATATTAGGGGGGTTTGGGGGTAAAAACTACTAAATCGCGATTTCTAAAAAATTACCGAACAGATTAAAATTAAATTTGGTATGTAGCTTCCTCTAGGGTCATAGGCACTCGCTAAGAAAGGGTTTAAAAAAAATTTAGGGGGGGGGGGGGTTGGGGGGATCAAAGTTACTAAAATCATAATTTCAGATCTTTTATTATTATGACAATAGTGCTTTTATTATTTAAGATCTATGTATATAAAAGCCAAATACCACTCACTGACTGAACACTTAAAAAGAATACAATGACGTTAAAAAGACTGAAAATACCAACCACCACGTGCAACGCCGCACGGGTCAGCTAGTATATATATGTAACTAAAACGTTATAATAGCTAACTTTAAACTGTTATGGTTACAAATAAGTTTTAATGGAGAACTCCCCTTATTTTTGTTAGCTCTAAAATTACATTGAAATCAATTTTGAAAAAGCGAAAAATTTCATTAAAAAATTGAAGGTTAACATTTTTTTTAAATCCCTATTTTTAATGAAATTTGTCACTTTTTTCTAAATTTATTTCTGTGTTATTTTAGGCCTTACAAAAATAAGGGGAGTTCAACATTAAAACTTATTTGTAACCCCAACAGTTCAAAGTTAGCTGTTATAACGTTTTAGTTATATATATCTATATAATATATAACCCCATAATACATGACATTTTAATGACACCCCAAAATGTTCAACATTAAAACTTATTTGTACCCCCAACAGTTCAAAAGTTATCTTTGAACAAATTTCAAAGTTCGCCACTATATTGGAAAATGGCGGCAATGTTTTATATTTCACAAAATGGATTTTTAAACTTTATTGAAAAGAAAGGAAGGTTCCCGTTTTAAAGTAGCCTACTCTGTTATATTTACAGTTCAAAAGTTAGGTAATTTAACGTTTTAGGTGGGACTCCCGTGTATGTCCGATGTGTTCGCACTCTAATGGCCGCATTTTCACCATTTTGAACCAAATTTCGTACACACGTTTGGTGTCTAAGTTGCTCGCACGAGTTCGTTACCCAAAAAATTCCAACAATCGGAAGTAGGTTTTTTGATCGAAAGTAAAATTAGAATGAAACTTGTTGTTATTTTATCTAAAAAAATAAATGTAGGAGATTATTTTGCGATTTTTTTGTTTAATGATCACTTACTCTTATTTCTATCAGTTATTGCGAATATCCGGCTACAGGCAAGGGAAATAATGAATTCTGAAAATTCAAAATTTCGTTTATACAACACGCACACCAATCGAACCGTTCGGAAACCAAAGTCTCGAAATACGTTAAAAACAAACCCATTTTTTAGATATATTTACTATTTTGAGGAGTGTCCATAGAGTTGGTATTGGGTTACCCCAACACAAATGTCAAGTTAACTACCTAATTTTATCAAATTTTTAGGTTAACGACAAAAACGTTACCCAATGTTAGGTTAGCCAATAAAGTTTACTCTATTTTAAGATTTGGTTAGGTTACCATTTTGGATGCTATTAGCTATTTTTTGTTTTTTAAATTTTACTAGGCCACTACAAAACAAGTTATTTTTCCTTAATACCATTTTCAAAAGTTAGTTTGGTGCGACATTTGTAACTGAAGTGTTTAACTTTAATAATTTAAC
>JAGFPH010002763.1:76627-102261 GCA_018207615.1 Philaenus spumarius
TTTGGTGCGACATTTGTAACTGAAGTGTTTAACTTTAATAATTTAACTATGAATTGTAAATTTTTGAAGGTAAACAAACTGTGACTAGAGACTGTAAGTTAAAACTTCAGGCTATTTTTTAAGGTTTGCATTATTATTATACTAAACAGCTTATTGTTTTTACCAACTTATATTATGTATTTACAAGTTAGCATTGTTTACAAATAATTTTTATAAGCTATGAGAAGGATGCGCTAGCGAACGAAGTTGAATTTCGTACCTAGTATTTGCATAACAGTACTTTATAATACACAAATTTTTAAATCATTTAATAAATATGTATTATTGTATTTATACTTACTTTTATTTTACGTTTGCATTAGTTTTTGTAAGTCGCTAGTTACTTTTTTTTATTGAATTTCCATAGGAAAGATTAGCTATTGCTGTGGCTTTTATGGTGAGATCTAAGGTCGTTAGTGGTTGATGAGCACCGATCAAAAAATGAGCAAGATGTTACACCAGTATGTTAAAAACTTTTGATTTGGTAAAAATTGTGTACACAGGTTGGTATTCTAAGTCCCTCGGATGAGTTTGTTATTCTAAAAAATTCAACATAGGAAGCACATTTGTGGTTTCTCGTACTAGAATGAAAATCTTTTGGGATTTTTAGTAAAAAAAATATAGAAGATTACTCTGTACATTTTGTTTACACGAACTAATAGCACGAGCGAAGCGAATTATCCAGCAGTCCATAATCCGAGGCCGCAAGGTTGAGGTGCAAACAAATTCTACTAATATATTCCGTACACGCAGGCAAGCTATCTTCGTGAGTAGACCAATTTCCCAAATAGTTGGTTAAAACCCTAAAACATTAAAACCTAATTTTGAACATTTGCTCAACTCACGTCAGCGGTTCAGCTGCGTGATCGAATAATTTTCTTATCAAACCAGGCTAGTGTACAGTCTCGTATAACTAAACTAAGTCCTTCAAATCTTAAGAATTTAGATCAAAATTTTAGATTTAATTAAAGTTTGAGACTGTGACTGTACGTTTGTTGGTTAAAAGTTACAAGAAGACCTGGCTGAGTTGTAATACAAGCTTGACACGTTGCAGCGTTATTTGTGTTTCTAGTTTCAGCACTTTACAAACTGTAACATTCGAAATACACAAACCCAACCTAACCTAACATACCGTATTCAAAGCATAACACATGTTTTCAACTTTAAGTGATAAGTTTTAAAACAAACATCTTAGATGAACAACTTTACATCTAAGTAACTTGTCAACTTGTAAGACTTTAAAACTATACTTATAAAGTACTAGCTCAGCAGTAGTCAACCCGGTCCACAGCTTTCTTGGTGGCCGGTCGGGGGTTTAAAAACATTTCATTAATATATAATAAAATTCCTCGTGAAAATAATTTTTTTTTGAAAATATACTGTTTGCATCGTTTGCTCATAAGTTTAGTCATGTTAGTTTTGGCTTTAAACGCAACAGCAGCAGTTAGTCAGGGAGTAAACATGCTCGCGAACGGACTCAGTAAATAGGGTGAGGGGGGGGGGGTAGATTCTTTCTTACCTTAGCCGCCTTAATGTTAAGTTAATTATACGATTCGGAATCAGCAGAAAGAGAAAGTATTAAATCTGTGATAATGTCTCCATCTTCTGTGATGCACGAAATACATTAAATCACATTACAAAGCGTCAACACGCTCGACCAAGTCTCCTTCAAAAGATTACTGCACTAGATCTCCTTTTTGATTTTTACCTAAACGAAACTAAAAAGTTCATTACACTTACAATATTGAGCAAATGGAAATTGTGTGGACTCTTAGTGACATTTAACTCCTCACTGGCTAGTGAAAAGACCAACATTCTGTTCTTAATTTATTGCTATAGGCCTACTTATATAATGATAATTCCAACTATTTAAATAGTTTTAAATCAAAAATTAATTCAGGTTTATAACAAAAGAACCACTGAACTTGACAAAGTGGATATAGGTTCAACTTAAAACATGAGTTGACAATTGCAAAAATGGAGTAAGAAAAGAGTTTGCATTCGTAAAATAGACTTTTGACCTTTTTTTTAGCCTTATTTTAGTTTTTATCTAATCTAATGTATCACACAATCGTAAACACACTGTTTGTATGTTTGTTTGTGCACACTAATCTCCACAACGGCTGAACCAATTTGAATGTGGTTTACAGTGATGTATTGAGTGAAGCCTGGGGTAACATTTAGTGTTTGTTTCATAAATCGTTTTATAAATAAAAAATATATGCACATTTTAAATAGTGTACACAAAACCCAAACCAACAGTGTGTATTAACATTGCATACTAGGTTTTATAAACTTTTTATGCCAAATTATCCATTCAATAATACATTATGTTTCCCTTTGCTTTTTCAAATTGGGACTTACTAGTAGTTGAAAAGTAAAACAAATCTTTATAGGCTAAAACCACTATTTATCTATATAAATAAAAGCGAAATACACCTCACTCACTCACTGACTCACTCATCACGATTTCTCAAAAACTTCCGAACGGATTGAAATGAAATTTGGTATGTAGCTTCCTCTAGGGCCATAGGTGCTCACTAAGAAAGGGTTTGATAAAATTCTAAATTTTAGTGGTGTTTCAAAACCACCGAACAGATTGGAATGAAATTTGGTATGTAAGCCTAGCTTCCTCTAGGGTCATAGGTGCTTACTAAGAAAGGGTTTGAAAAAATTCGAAATTTTAGGGGGGATTTCAAAACCACCGAACGGATTGAAATGAAATTTAGTATGTAGCTTCCTCTAGAGTCATAGATGCTTAATAAGAAAGGGTTTGAAAAAATTCGAAATTTTAGGGGGGTTTGGGGGGATCAAATTTATTAAATCACGATTTCTTAAAAACTACAGAACGGATTGGAATGAAATTTGGCATGTAGCTTCCTCTAGGGCCATAGGCGCTCGCTAAGAAAGGGTATGAAAAATTTCGAAATTTTAGGAGGGGTTTGGGGGGATCAAAATTACTAAAATCATAATTTCAGTTCTTTTATTATTATTACAATAGTGCTTTTATTATTTAAGATCTATATATATAAAATCCAAATACCACTCAGTGACTGAACACTTAAAAAGAATACAATTACGTTAAAAAGATTGAAAATGCCAACCTCCACGGGCAACGCCGTACGGGTCAGCTAGTCCTTTATATAAAGAAACGTACAAGGTGGCTACAAGGAGATGAATTATGCATTCAGTAAGATAATATACATGAACTGTCCATAGGGGTTGCTTTGATGTAAAGTAACTCTATTGGGAGCAATATGCCTCAGGTTAAGCCCTTCCTCAGACGTAATACTCAGGGGGTTCTGAACTTATACAGATTAAGTGGATGTAGGTCCAACTTAATACATGAGCTATCGATTAAAACATTGGCTCTGGTGGAAGAAAATAGTTTGCATTCGTTAAACAAATAGTTTACCTCTTTTTAAAGCCTTCGTTCAGTTGTTATCTAGTAAAATATATCATAAAACCGTAAACACACTTTTTGTCTGTTTGTCTGTGTTTATACACACTAATCTCCACAATGGCTGAACCAATTTGGATGTGGTTTTCAGTGATGCATTGAGATAAGCTTTGGCTAGAATTTAGTGTTTGTTTCATTTAAATAGTTTTACAAATAAGAAATATAAGTAAATTTTAAACAGTATACAGAAAACCCAAACTAGCAGTATGTATAAACATTGCATACACGCGCCTGGAAGTCATTGGGACAAGATTGTAGCTGACAATCTTGGGAAATACAATGTCCGAGTTACAAATGAATACATCCAATTGTATACTTTGAAGGATTACTGTAAGGAATAACAGTAAATGTTAGAACAAGACTGCCTTCACAGTATCGATAAATTAAAGGATATTGCAGGGCATCGTAAGCTCGGTGTGTTTCAAAAATGCGTTGTAGGCTATCATCGTGAGTACGCAATACAATGTCACGTCTATTGAATTAATGATAACTAAGACCACTAAAACTTCTTCTGTAAAAGGGTCATTGTATCTTAAGCGATGTTCTGCTACAATTTAGTCCCGATGATGTCCAAGGGGTTTATGTAATGCTGAGAAGCTGTCAGTTTGGGGTGTGCATTCACAGTTAACTTAAAATAATTAACTTTTGGTTATTCTGCGACAAACTACGTAATTAAATTTATAATTAGGTCAAGCATAGTCAGGGGCGGACTGGCTCGCCGGCCCACCGGCCAACGGGCCGATGCGCCTTCTTTGCACCCTCGTCCAAAAGTATTCGTTAAAATTCAAAGAATGAGCAGAGACAAATTTTTAGATAGCGAGAGGAAAACTCAGAGTAAGAATTTTGGGAAAACATAAAGTATGGTGTGAGATCTGTAGTTGACACTGTCAACAAGCGAGAGCAAAGCAGCTCTTCTCTCTCGTACGTGTACCTACTACCGACTACCGAGTAGCGCTCTGTGGTCTGAGCGACTTAAAAAAGCTGGCCGCTTCCCGCGCCATTTTACGCGAACCCGAATAAAAACTGCACAGTATCGGTGTCGTCTATCGTGTCGTAAACCGTAGTAATGAAAACGTAAAACTTTATAAAGTGTGTGAAGAATGTGAGCTTTAAATTATTGTGTCTCTTTTATTTTAAACTTAATTTGAGTCAAACGCTTCAATTTATTTGGATATTCATTACACACAGGATACACGCACGTAAGTAGAATCACTACTTTTATAAATTTAAATTAAATTTTTGTATTTTTCGGCTTCATCATTACCACTGTAGAAGTTAAGCAGTATTTTTATTTGTGGCCAAGGATTATTAATTAATGATTTAAATAGGCACTTTGGCAATAATTGGGTCAAATTTGTTATGGTTTGGTACATTTAGCCAGCCAAAAATATCTTCGTAGTTCTATCTAGGGTAAAATTGATTTTTCGTTTGCAGAAATAGGTTAGGTAGGCCTACTTTATTTTTGCCCATAGGCTACACTAGGACTATTTGTATTGATTTGAACTTTAACTTATGTTTTAAAAATATACATTTTATAACATCACCCTTATCGGTAATTGTTTACTAATACTTTGTCAGAACTAAATCGTAAAATGTTGAGATATGTTTCGTATTTATGTATCCTAACAATGTATTAACAGCCCGAAAAAATGAATTCTCCCAAAAAAAAAATATAGCCTGAAGTTTTAACTTATAGTCTCTAATCACAGTATGTTTCAAGCAAATATTCCCATATTAAATTATATACATACAGGATGTTGAAAAAGTCTGGAACCGGTTTAATATTTCGTATATATAAAGATAACTTTATATACGAACTATTAAACCAGTTCCAGACTTTTTCAACATCCTGTATTTATATATTCTAACAATTAATTAACATAATTCAGGGCCCGGAAAAAGAAATACGAATGAGTAACGTACTTTAAAAGTCGTCATCTGATGAAGAACTAGTGTCGCTTTCTGACGGTTCATCACACGTTACTGAAGATTTACTTTCGTCGATGTATAGCCGTCCAATTACCTTATCTTACCTTATCTTGTTTACTGTTCCGGATCTTCAAACGTGCCTATTTCTCTATTTCAGTAACATCTTTGGGAAAACTTCGTAACGAGTTTGAATTTGAAGATGTTAAGAAGGCTGCTAACAGATTTGTGTCTTTCATGACTGCTTCCATCAACAAAAAAGTAGATGAAGACCCTTCTTTAGATGCAGACAAATTGTGCATTGAGACAGAATTAAAAAAAAAAAATACAAACCGCCAAGAGAGTATATGGTGATTGTGACACAAATGAAGATGCTTTTGTCAACTCAACTGAAGAAGACTAATTCAGGATAAAAGTGTATTGTGTCATTGAACTTGAGATTTTCAGATAAAAAATACTTTGGCCTATATTCGACCCTAGAAGATTTCCTGAATTTAAGAAAAATGGACTGCGACCAAATACCTTGGACAAAATTTGTACATTGCTACAAAATGTAGACAGATAAAAACTGAAAGAACTTTAATACTTGTTTGAAGTATTGTCTGATTTAAACTTGACAATCGAAGAAAGTTTTTCAGACATAACATCTAATAATGAGTAGAGCAATGATGAATCCGATGAAGAGGAAAATAAGACTTGCTCTAATACATCAGAATGCAAGCAGTGTATCAAGCGTGTGTTCAATGTGATATATGAGTAGGCCCTAAAACATGTACTCTGTATCATTCCCTGAACTAAACTGATCTATAAGTTTATTTTGACCATCCCTTTGACACAAGTTAACTGTGAGAGAACATTTTCTACACTCAAATTTGTAAAATCAAGACTTTGAACAACATTGAACCAAGATAATTTAGAGGCTCTTATATCTTATTTAGAGGGCTCTATCTTAATCCAAATAGAAAGAGAGAGGACAATCACTTTCTTAGACAATGATGTTGTGATAGCTAAGCTGTGTGAAAAAAGCGAGAAAACGAAGGGTCTCTTGATGTATTGAATATACTTTGAACCAGAAGAAAAATCATAACTTAATAGTTATTTTATTTTCTCACAGCTCAAAGACTTTAAAGTAATTTATAAAATTATTTAATGAAATTTAGCTTTGTAAAATTATTTTAGTTGTGTCATTTGTGTAAATACGTAGTTTAGTCGTTAGTTGTTGTAAGTTATACATTGTTTTTCAGAATTATCTCATACTTTAATTTCTAACTCTTCATTACAAAATCTGACAAAGTTTTAAGCCTAAACCAAAACAATCTTGATCAAGTTAAACTTTAAAAAAATAATGAGAACAAAAATGTATCAAAAACAAATTCACAAATGATAGTTTATTTTATTTTCTTAGTCGGCCGTTAGAGCCAAATAATAAAACAGCCTTTTTAAACAATTAGGCTTACAGTTTGTACTCAGTCAATGCAAAAACAGTTTAGTCAATAATGAATTGTTATTTTTGTTTACAGCATTTTTGTTAACGCATATTTTATGTGTTAAATTATATCATGGAAAATTTGATGTAAATTTACAGCGCCATTGTACAGCTGTTGCAGGTTGTAAACAGGAAGTACATGATTTATTATATAAATGTAAGGGACAATACAAATATAATAAGAAAGAACCTAAGAAAATCATTTGTATTTTATTTACAAATTTACTTTTAGATTAGCATAAAATCGTGTGTCATTTTCCATACCCTCAGACCTTCTGATATGCGCCTTCAGGCTATTCAAGGTTTACGCCCTAATGAAGAACCCAGTCCGCCCCTGAGCATAGTGCTTTATCCTTCAATTGTGAACGGACAAGCTAATTATTTGATTTGAAAACATATTAAACATTTAATGTAATTTGAAGTAATTAAAATGTGTAAAGTCAATAACATTACATAATTTATCAGATCCAATAACGAAAATATGTTGCCTTTGTTATAATTAGCAATGCCTACATACGATTGCATGTATTATCTACGCATCCGTATAAAATTTCACCGTGGCAATAAATTAAAGGGTATTTCAGGGCATCATAGGCGATCATATTGAGTACGCATAACAATGTCACGTCTATTGAATTCCTGATCAACTAAGATCACTACAACTTATAATGTGTTATATGAGAAAATAGAGATACAATCATTTTATAGGTAAGACATTTTTGTTATTGTGATGTTGGCATTATTTGAAAAGTTATTTTAATAACGTGCTCCACAGCGAAGCACAAGTATTCTTCTACTTGAATGTATATTGTTGTTTCGTTTGTTTTTAACCAGATAGACTATGTGTATTATTGGAAAAACTATTTTCTTATTTGTTTATGATCGTTCTTATTAGCCAATTTCAATATGTATGTAATTAGATTGCCTCTTATGGTGAGACTTAAGGTCGGAAGTAGTCAATGAGCATGGTCCCCAGAACACGTTTTGGTGTGTCATTAAAATTATATAATATATATGTATATAAATGTGTTCACACTATAACGACTGCATTTTAAGTCCAATTTGGTTCAAATATGATACACGCGTTAGTATTCTTAGTCGCTCGTATGAGTTCGTTAGCAAACAAAATCGTACAAACGGAAACACGATCATGGACCAGAAGAACCAATTTAAAAAATAATGTACGTACAAAAATGGTTTTGTTTTGGGTTTTATTTAGAAAAATTAATACATGAGAGTATTCTGCAAATTTTGTTTTTTTACACAACTCGATTCAAATCTGAGGTCAACGGCCGGGCTACAAACTCGCATAGTTATTTGTCCACTGGTTGTGAAACGAAACAATCCATAATAATAGCCTAGGCCGCAAGGTCAAGATGAAAACTCAGGGCTGCAGGCTTAGGTGCAAACAAATTCTACTAATATAATTTTGTAGACCAATTTACCAAATAGTTTTTGAAACCCTAACACGTATAAAACTCTCAACTCACGTCAGCAGTTCATCTGTATCATCGAATTGTTTTTTTTAAATCTAGCAAGGATACATGCTGCTTCGCTCGCACTTATGAATAAATGAATGGAATATCAGGTAAACATTTGAGTTCACTGCCCCAAAAACATGTGCGTTTCGTCAAAATCAATCTGTTTCCCATTTAGTCATTTACATGATCAGCTATGCGCCTTTTAGCACCAAAATCACGATTCCCCCTGTTTGAGGTTTATTTCACGTGTAAGAGTACGATTTATCTAAAGTATGTTATACGAACAATATTTTACACCTTAGACGCAAATAATCTAAATGAAAATGTTTTTCCTGTCTAAATAAATAACTTAAGAGAGAATATGTGAAAAGTTTCCGGAGCAGGAAATCTTTTCCATATTTTATTATAATGTGGAACATTTCAGAACATTCTGGAAGCTTCTACAAAATTCAGGTACGTTCAGCCAATCTCTGCTACTATTTTCATTGACGTCCCATAAGATAAAAAACATTTTTGCGAAGTGCTCTTTTTAAACAAATATCTTGAAACCCAACACTTGCAGTTCCAAATCGAATCCTTCATGGATGGGGGATGGAGGGCTGCCATACAATATAACCTTCATGGGGCTCTGAATGTGGGTTTCTGGGTTATAGCAGCACGCACCCACTAACCACGTTTACATTTATTTATTTAATTGGTTTAACGTCCTGCTGTTTTGCACTTAAGGCTAATGAAGACGGGACCTACAGTTATACGTGGAATCCGAACCACAGCCAACGATGTCTGTTAAGAAACCATTTAGTATCACTAAGCTCTGTGAATACTCGAACATTGAAAATCATTGAAGTACCTCCTTTTAGTATTTATTATAAAAGGACAGGAATGAAACTCATACCATTCGAAAGCTACTGGGTAATAGATGTGCAGAAAAATAATCAAATTTGTATGTTGCTGCTAAGCCAGGTAAAATAAAATAAACTAGGCCCAACCTAAAATTGTGTTGCTTAGCTGGTCATTGGATCAGCTGTATTTTATTAATTTATTTGTTATGACAACGCATATAAAGATGTATTCAACCCCTTCGTGAGTAGACCAGTTTCCTAAATAGTTGGTTTAAACCCTAAAACATAAAATTTAATAGTTTTGCAAATCACGTCAACGGTTCAGATGTGTGATCGAGTTATTGATTTTGTTGACAGAGTTTTAATCAAACTTAAGAAAGTTATTTAAACAAAGATAGTGTTTTAGAGAATACATTTTAAACTTTAATTCAACAAACAAATAAAAAGTAATTAGTATAGTTAATACAGACAATAAAGTTGTTAGATTAAATTACTGTTCTAATTGAGTAGATCTGTGACTCTTAGAAGATAGCTAATTAATCTATGTAACTCACAGATTGTCAATGTTATACGTCATTAGAATTATCTACGTTCGCCTTTAAATTTAGTTTATTATTTTAATCTGTCATGAGTTACTTAATCACTCTGTCAAAATCTGTTTAACGTTTGTCTAACTTTGTAATTAAAATGTATAGGCTAATGGATACATTTGTTTTTTCTCTTTAACTCGGTTTGTTCCAGCAAGCGCAATACTGCAGGAAGGGGAAACAGTAATATTAGTAGTCAAACGTGGTCGACGGTGTGCACACGCGGAAGTACATTTTTTGTGTTCTTGTGTTTTGTGTTAATGTGCGCGTGTATAAGTATTTGTTATGTTTCTTTTAATAATTTATTTTAATGTTATGATGACCTCAGCAGGGGGATATCTGATGATGGAACTAGTTCCGAAACGCGTCATGGATTGAGTAAGTAAAGTACTTTATAATAAAAGTCACATAGACGGACATAATATTTTATTTATTAGTTTAAATATTAGTTTTTTGTTTGTTTTGTTTTTTGATATCAATTTTGTAATTTAACATAAATGTTTTTTACTTACATCCTTTTATAGTGGGTTGTTTACAATACGCCATTATTATATTATTGTCTGTATGTGCGTGTAGGGGTGCGTGTGTTTGTGTGTGGGTGACAAAATACTATTGCAATGTCATCCACTTACGAGCTAAGTTGAACATCTCAAGTCTCTGGACCATAAGGAAGTTAGTTTAAAATGGATTACACAATTATTTGTACCGCCAAACTGAGTTAGTAAAAACGTTGTACAGTAAAATAGTTACAACAGTTGTATTGAAGATCTTGTTTTGTAAGTAGAACATTTGCACAAAGCTTAGATGTGCAGAAAATGATGGAAATTGTATAAAACTTCTATTGAGAAGAAATTGTATAGTCTAGATGAACGTGTCAGGAATATAAAACTGTTCCATTCTCTCGACAAGAAACAGGTATTACAAATGTAATCATATAAATGTTACCATTACTTTTAGCTCCGAATTTGAAAAGTATACTGATACAGATTTGTAATAAAATCTAATTTTAAACGGTGGATCAAAGACTCTGAGTACAATACAGAAACTATTAAATTACTCAACATAAACTACTTTTTAAATTATTAAAAAGAAAAAAAAATACAGGGTACTTTTACGGTATTTTACGTTTTGATCGATTTTGGGCGAACCAGACAAGCTATAAAGTTGTGTAAAAACAAAATGTGAAGACTAATCTCCTATATTTATTTGAGTACACAAAACTTGCAAAAAAATGTAATTCTAGTACGAAAAATCTTCAAAATGAATTTATTTCAATTCAGAAATGTATTTCGGTTGTTGGATTTTTTGGCTAACGAACTCGTCCAAGCCACTTAGAAAAATAACCAGTCCACCAAATCGGACGTAAAATGCGGCCGCTACACTGGATTCCACGTTCATCGTGCAGTACAGAGCGTTCATAAGCCATGTTATCCTTACCACAGTCTCAGCGATAGTAGCCAACTAAAAAACATCAACTCCCATGCTACGCTCGGTCAGTTGACGCAACCCGTATGACAATAAACGTGATGTTCGCTGTAATGGTAATGCAATGTCTATTCTCCCGTAAGATCTGTACTGCACGGTGAACGTGGAATCGATTGAGTGTACTAAAAGATCGAAGAGTGACACTAAAAGATGTGGCCTGGGCCACAGAAACAGGCAGACAACAAAATATTCACAAAGCTACACAAACATAAACATTGGAAAGTAAGTTTGTAATTTTCAAACTCAATAACTTACAAAACACAGTGAACGTGGAATCGAGCTAGAGTGCGAACACATATAGTTTACAAAATTATATTCTGTAAATAGCATTTTTAATGACACCCCAAAAAGGCCCGTTTACTACTCCCAACCTTAGGTCTCTCCATCTTTCCTATGGGAGTTTGTTAATAAGACCGGCATTAGTAAAAACGAAAGCGTATTTAAGTGATATTCTGGTCGCGCTCTGGTATTTCCGGGTTTATACAGGGCGTTTCAAAATAAATATCGTGATTTTAAGGTTTTTTAGTATGTAATACATTTAACTTAGAATTATAAATAATACATTAAATGAAATAACAACGGGTTTTTCCTACAAATGTTCAATATGAACACCATTCGTCACACTGGACACATCGGTTCGTCTCAAACCTTGTTCTGTGTGTCTGGAGTAATTGTTGCAACAACTGTTTGAATCCTGTTTCTTAAGTCAGGTATCTAAAGATCTGTGGTTCAGCTCCTTCTAAAATTAAGGAACGAGTCATAGTTGTTGCGCATCAAATATAAGGAACACCAGTTAGAATTGTTTCAGCAAAAAATAAAGGCAAATAAACTTTCCGCTAGAATATACTGTAGCACAAAAACACATCCAATTTAGTAGAGTCTCGTTGCGACTGTACTATCTCGTGGGGATTTGCTGATCAACAGATGCACCATTATGAGCTTGACATGTCCACGTAGGTGAAGTGTAGATTCATTCATAACTGATTACGTCACAGTCCAGAAAATCTTCACAATCACATCGTTTGCAAAGTTGGCACGTAAACTTTAGTCTGTAGGCTTTAGAGCTTGTAACAACTGCAAACGATAAGGACGTATTTGTTAGCGTCTTATTTAAACTCTCCACACAAACGTCACTGGAATTGCTGATTCGCGGCTTTCGAACCGATTTCTTTGGGCTACGCGTAAAAGACTCTCTCACTCGTTCAACACTTTCTTCTGTCACACTTTTCTTCCCTTTGCAAAGACAGCCGGTGTCTTCAAACTCATCTACGGATGTACTTGCAGGATTACATTTGGACTTAATACGGAACGCACGTTGCGATGTAACTGCCGTTCAGTCCTTGCAAACTGTAAAACACAAAAAGATTTCTGTTCACTAGTCACCAATTTCGCTAATAGCGCTTTCTAACGGAATACGGAGGAAACAGTACTTGTGCATGCACACAGGTGTACCAACTAAACTGTTTGAGTTTCCTTTCATTTTATGTGCAATAAATACTTCAAAGCCTTAACCCACTGATATTAATTTTAAAACACCCGGTATTTTAATTAATTTATTAAATTATTTGTGTGTATGAAAATTCAGTGTTGTGAAAGAGTATTTTTACATCAGCTCGCCTGATGATGTTGCTGGCAGCGAAACATGTAGCCAGAAATACTTAAGCCAATCAATAAAGATTGCATTCGACTTAAGGTATTTCTTATATTAAATCAGATTGAAGTTGGTTTTAAATTTAATTAACATGGTAAATACAACTGCATTTACATACGCAGGAAATATTATATAATTGCTAGGAATCTTAATTAAATAACCGCAGCCCAGATCGTGATTAAACCGCGTTTATATCACAGACCTGACCTAGTTTAACATCTTTGTGCAGAGAACTACTGTGAACACAATTCTCATGTAAATGGCTAATTATGCTAAATTGTACGTGGTTTGTAGAGATAAATATGTTCGTAAAATATTTCACATTTCTAATTAACGTTTAGAATGTAGGTAATATCCGGTTGTCACTGTAAGAAGAAATTACTTTTGTATATTGTCAGTCAACTAGAAAATACTGCACTTTGTCTAATTATATATAAGCGTAATGCAAGCATTTTCTTATGGGGGGACATACCTTGCGAGGGGGCTTTCGTTCGTTTCTTGAGCCACTTAATTTAATTCAGAAAGCAATACTAAAAACTGAATTGAAAAAGAGCCGTAGTTTTTCCTCAAGCGGTGTTTTCATACTTTTAAAGTAAGCCAATTGAGTGTTTTGAGTGTAAGTTAATTACTTGTAAGAACCCAGGCAATTAATAGATTTAAAAATTACAATCATATTTTCGTAAAAGTTGATCTTGAACATTTAACACGGTCTTTAAATTCTTCAGATTATGGACCAACAAGTTAATAAAAACGTTTTCTGTCGCTACCTCTCATGTAGTACAAGTCTTGTGTACAAATGTTTCGGGCAGGTTACGTCTATAAATATATATTGAGGTTGACTTGTGAGAAGATATACTTGATAGAATAAACTTAGAAAACTAAATCTCACAACTAATACGTTTATTAACTCAAACACGTTTCAACGACAAAGTCGCCATCTTCAGTGATGCTCGAGCTACAATAGTCAAACTATTTACAATAGTTAACGAGATATAGTTTGACTATTGTAGCTTATGCACCACTGAAGATGGCGACTTCGTCGTTGAAACGCGTTTGAGTTAATTAACGTATTAGTTGTGAGATTTTGTGTATTAAGTTTATTCTATCAGGCTACGTCTGTTTAAAAATTATAAGTTTTTAATTTTAAAATGCTTATTAATGAACCGCTGTTTGAATTGGGAAGTGATGCAGCCGAGCAGTTTATCTTATCTGCTTACAGATAGTATTAACCTGGTCGTTCCCTCTTTGTCTGATATGAACTGACTGAACTACTTGCCTAAGGTCCAATATGTATTTAAGCTTCAACATAAATGATAACATCTTGTTTTATGTTAGTTTGGCAGGGATAACTACTTTAGAAACTCTATTTATAGTTGTAGTTTAGTTTTGATCTCAGATTGACTCAGCTCGACATGATAATGTTTAATGCAATCCATTTAATTTTGTTTAATTTAATCCTCATTGTGTGCATATTGAGCGACTTGTGCCCACTCACAGGTCTAGGCCCATGTGGGCATTTTTTGTTCCTTAGTTTAAAATATACATGTAATTTATGTTTTATTTAAGGTCATAAATTATGAATGATGACGACATGTCTAAACGACAAATTATCAACATTGAAGCGAGTGACTTAAAAGAATAAACTTCGAACACAAAATCTCACAACTAAAACGTTTTTTAACTCAAACGCGTTTCAACGACAAAGTCACCATCTTCAGTGATGCACGAGCTACTTACTTCATTGAGTTAGTTATAGTTTGACTTTTGTAGCTCGTGCATCACTGAAGATGGCGACTTTGTCGTTGAAACGAGTTTGAGTTAACAAACGCATCAGTTGTGAGATTTTGTGTTCAAAGTGTATTCTATCAAGTATATCTTCTTACAAGTGAGATCAATATTGTTTTATTAAAGCGAGTGTACCTACTTGAGTAACAAACAAGTATATTTTATTGTTTGATTTATTCGTTAAAAAAAACAGCTAACTCCGCTCACCAGCTGTATATTTCAACAACTAAGTAACATTTAAGGTTATGTTTGTAACTTTTTAATTGTACACATCAAATCCCCGCATTATAGTTACCTACAGGCCTGGATAATAGTTTTATTTTATCATAAAGGTGGAAAGTTTTCTAAAAAACAACCCAATTTATATATTTTATCAGCCCTTTGATTGCACTCATTGTATGCATTTCAAAACGTTATCTAGCTTAATGAATTTCTCGTCACAATGGTGCTACAGATAAAAAGTTCCATCAATATCCTGAAAAATATGCGTACATGAACTATTGCTGTTGGAGTATATAGTAGCATATTTTGTAGATGATGTTGACAAAATTGTTCACTTGAAACAGCAAATTGCAATGTTTTTGTCGTATTCGTAGATTGGTTCCATTGTTGTGTTTCTAACAATGAGAGCTTAAGAGAGAATGCCGTTGCCATGGTTACCAGTTTAAAATGAACTATCGGACGCTTCACAGTGTGTTCAAGATGTTTACATCCAACAATCGATAGAATATAGAAACCATAGTTGGGAGAAGTGAATATGTGTTCAACGAGAAGAAATATAAAATATAGAATAAAATAATTTGAAAAGTAAACTGAATAAGTTCAGTCGTTTTTATTTTTAATACTTAAAAACTCTAAAGTGATTGCGTGATAGCTGAAGAATTTGATCGTATAAGCTAAATACGATATACAGGTGAGTCTGTAAAGCGGAGTTAATTCAGGATGCAGTAATATGGGTCAAAATATAGAAAAACTCCCTTTAAACATATGTCCGGAAACCCATCTTTCACCAACTATCCTCAATGTTGTTTTACTAAATAATGTATACCTCTAGATCGGCTGAACCGATTGAGTTAAAATGTTTTACGTTACTCATCAATATAAAGGCCTATATTGGAAAAATAAAATCAACTTAGTCAACACACCGTTTCAAAATGACGATCATTTGAAATACATAATAACTGAAACTTTAACAAAAAACGTCTATAGTAAATTGTTGTACAATGTTAGATTTTATATCAAATGGTATCAAGGTATCAAACAAAGGGTGACAGTAAGACCACGTCCATTAGTTTAAGGAGTTCAACATCCATGGCAACAAAGTGTAGGCAATAATTAATTTGTACGGTCAATTACGTTGGACGCTGTTTTACTGATACATTTTCCGACAGTTATATAGTTCGATAAATCTAAAGGGGCTCCATTTGGAAACTTTTTATTGGAACAAGTTGATTGTTTTTTTCAAACTAGGTCTTCAAATTAACGAGCAACGAGCAAAATTTTAACCCTAGAGATTATAAAACAAAATGGCGGATAGCCGATGAAAGAAGCGTTTCCAGAAATATGTTAACAGGAAGGTTTTTCTATAACTAAATTACGCTGAAATATATTATCGGAATATCCTGTACATAGAGTGATGTGTAACGAGGCCCGCCTCCTTGGGTTCGGCTCTCCTGCGTCCGAATCCTGAAGCGGCGTTTTCCCTGGTCGGGCTGTACCTTTCTGTCCTCGCGCGGACGTACGGACGTTGTCAGGATGGTGAATGGCAAGCGGGTTCTTCAATAATTCGGTAAACTCATGATCAGTTGAAACGTTTATTGAACCATTTACAAACGACTACTCTGTTGGTTCCGATTATTCTAATACTAACAATACGCCATGAGGCCAAAGCAAGATCAATCCCCCATTTAAGTTGAGTCTAAACGCGGACGCGGTCACTTCCAGACTAACTGATGCATCTTTGCATGCTTTTCTCTAGCGTCCCCCTCCCTTAGTTAACTAGGAATTGTCTTGTCAGTGATGTACCTTTAGCCAGCCTATACTATGTCCGCTGTTAGTGGCCCCTTTAATATTTAGTATCTTTACTTATTATTTATAATTAGTTACGAGTTGAGGGGTACTCATCTCAGATGCACTTATGTATCTATGTACTTATTAGATATTCAAAACGGCATAATAATAATGTATATAATACATATAAACAAAGTATTATTAGCGGTTTTACATCGGAATGATGAGCTATTTGCAGTGACCTTTATGGTGAGACCTAAGGTAAGTCGAGAGTAGTTAATGAGCACAATCATGGTCCTCAGAATACGTATTGTGGTGTCATTAATAAAAATGTTATATATACATGTATTACATATGTGTTCGCACTCTAACGGTCACACTTTTAAGTCCATTTTTTCCATAAATTTGGTACACACGTTGGTTGTCTATGTTTCTTAGACGAGTAGGCTACGTTAGCCAAAAATACCCATCAACCGGAAGCACGTTTTTGACAGAAAGTAAAATATTTTAAAAGATTTTTCATACTATTATTAATTTTTAAAATGTTTTTATCTAGAAAAATTAACGTATGATATTATTCTACACATTTTGTTTTTTACACAGCCTTATAGCTGGCTTGCTTAACCCAAAATCAATAAAAATATAAAATACCCTAACAGTGCCCAGTTCAAATACACGTGGGGGCATCTTCGTAATTGGTGATTTTGTACTCTGCGAGCGAAGCGATGCAGTCCATAACCCAAGTCTTTTTATAAGTGATGAGAATAATGTGCATGCGAATGTAGTTGAATTGCCTACCTAGTATTTCAATAATGGTACTTTATAATATACAATTTTAAAATTAATTTAACAAAATATGTACCGTATTGCAGTAATTATATTTACTTTTATTTTTTGTTTGCATTAGTTTTTGTGAGTCACTTGTTACTTTATTACCGAATGACCATAGGAAAGTTGAGCTATTGCAGTGGCACTTATGATGAGTTCTAAGATCGGGAGCAGTAAAAACACCCATCATGGTCCCCATGCGCGTAATTAAAATTTGTATACATACATGTATTTATGTGTTCGCACTCAAACGGCCGCATTTTACGTACAGTTTAGTAACATTATTTAGTACACAAGTTGGTTTTCTAAGTTTTAACTGAAAGTAAAATGTTTTTGGAGATTTTTCGTACTAAAGTGAAACTTTTATGGATTTATATAAACAAAATAAATATGAGAGATTTTTCAGAAAAATTTGCTTATTTACACGATCTTATAGAACGTCTGGTCCTCTCCCAAAATCGATCACAACGTAAAATACCATAAAAGTACCCCGGTTCAAATACATATGAGTGATTTTACGTGGGGGGTGGGGCAGCTTCTGATTCGTCAAAACCCAGGATGTAAACTCGCGAAACATTATTATTTTAATAAGTTTATTAGTCATGATCCTGACGCACATTGCAACTGTTAAAAATCGAAAGATTCAAGTTATACCAGTATGTAAAAATACTTTCTTATGACAAAACTGTTCTTTTAATGACCAAGTCTTCTCATTCCATGAGTAAACATAGCCATGTTAAAGGGTTACAACCTCTAATAATCACACCCTTAACCTAATTTTACCCCTAACACTGTTGCCCTTATCAACTGAAACACGCAATAATTTGGTACAACGGAAATTAAACGACCCGAAGACATTTCCGGTTAAGCCCTGCGTTTCCCGTATTACAGCCCCAAGCCACCCCTAATACCGTGATTACCGGGGTTTTAATATTGGTATAAACTAACTATTGCATCATTCTGATGTCAAATACAGAGTTCAATTTATGTTAGTTGTTTTACTGGTCGACTGCAGTTTGATTTGAATGTAGTAGTTTTAAAATAAATAAGGGGTAACCATTAGTTTAACAGAACAGTTGGTAGAACACATTTTTAATGTTATGTTAAATTGAAACGAACCAAAATTGGGCATCAAAATCAGGCTTTTCGAAATTACTTCTGAAATAATATAAAAATACAGAACATATTAAGACGAAGTGAAATACAATGAGTGCTATTTTAATGAGTTAAAAACTGAAGGTCACAAGTCAAAAGTAAAAGCCAGTTGTTGTTCTGATCCCGGTCTGTCAACACGTGTTTGCGTCAGGTGTGTGTTTGACTTCGCAGTTTCAGCTCTGAGATGTACTACGACGACACTTAAGGTTAGTTGTATATTTTAGTTTTATGCTGTTTTCTTTAACATAGGCCTAGATCTTTAGGTTTATGCTCCCATAGTTTTTAGTCTTGTGATAACAGGAGTTGATTTATATTCCCGAAACGTCGCGTATTGATTTCAACACACATATGATGGCAAGTGTCGGAATAATCAATAATAATAAAATTTAACATCCACCATTGTTAAATGTTAACTTCAATCACAGGAAAGTAAAAGTGTTTGAGTTTTTTTATAAGTTCAGAGTCAAATGATTTTCAAATATCACTTACAGTGGATGTATTTAATGCAATTACACCTGGAAACTATATAAAAGTCTTCAAATTAAAAAAAAATGCTGGAATGCTTTAACACTTTTAGTGCTGAGCCCGGTTAAACCCACAAAACATGTTCTTCCCTGTGACTTGGCGCAGTTTTAACCGTACCTGCCCTATTCACTTTACATTGGAAAAGAGGGACTTCGGTTGTTGTCTAGAGCAATTTGTTTCACCTGAGTAGTTGATAGGAACCATTCTACGAGTCCAGGTCCAGTATTCTAGGAAAATAGCGACTTCAAAACAACTTACGATCGTTGCTGACGTGCATCCGTACATATAAAAACTAATCTGCATGTGATTTTTCACGGCGACTTACTAGTAGCATTTAGCTTACAAGGAGAACTACAAACTGTATTTTTGTAGATTATAGCCTACTTTAAAACTGGCTACAAAACATTAAAACAGCTGATCGCTATAAATACAACATAACCGAGGAAGTATGGAAATTTGATTAGTTGTTCTCTGTGCTATTTTTGTTTCCAAGACAATACCAAGAAATTATGTTTTTAGCCGATAACTCGGCGATCTTTTGAACTTTTGGGAAAATTTAAAAAAAACAGTTTTGTTTTTTATTAAAAAAATAATTTTATTTCATGTTAAATGTTTTTTGGTTAAGTTAGTTTTTTCAGAGCCATTTGAAATTAAAAATTTTGAATGAAAGTATAAAAAAGAATGGTTTGGTTTTTTGTACTAGGTTTTGTAACTAATATCATTGAAGAAACAACACTATAAGAAGCGAAACCTAATGGGCTATAAGCGGACGCTTGCATGTTAGTTCATTTCGAAGTCACTCGGAGCGCCACTAGTCTTTTGCTGCTCCATGAGACGAAACTGATATTATAGGCAGAGTTTAAATTTCGCCGCACCACCAGACCGCGAATATATCTGCCTCTTGCACTGTCTAGCACAAACTGCTTTGACCTCCTTTCAACATCCCCAACGAAGAGAATAATTTAGTTTTCGTTTTGGAGGGAGCAAGCACATGTTTCAATATTTGGTGCACGTTGCAACTATATTATACAGTACTGTTGAACAATGATTTATTATTGATAATGTTTTTAATAACCAAATTATAAAATGTGACATAAATTTAATACTTTTTTTAATGAATTAAAAACAATTTTAAGTAATAAATGATTTTTTTGTAACTTAAAATGATTTTTTTGTAACTTAACGTAAAAATGTTATGTCAAAATACTGTATAAAAATTATCTTAAACCTCCAATTAACATTATTTGAACATGGGGTTTTCCTGAATTTGATTTGATAATATATTACTATAAAATATTGTAAAGTCTTCTAAGTTTGTTTTGTTGAAAAAATATCCCATACAAATTAAATGTAAAATATGCATGCAACAGTAATTAACAAATAAACACTTTATTTCGTAAAATCGGACTTAAAATTAGTAAAATATTTAACGAAATATACAAAAACTTAGGTAAAATTGCAAAACAGTTTTTGTTTTGACACCAAACATATATATTTCAGCCTTTCTCAAATAAGGTGTTAGATTGTTCATTACTGCTTTTGGGATATTTAAAGCTTATAAAAAGTATTGTTTTCCAGGCAATACTTATGACAGTTTGGCGAAAAAGCTCTAAAAAATTTAGTTTTATGGTCAGTATTTTGAACTGGGAGAAAAAAAACAGAAATAAATAAATAATAATAATCTTTATATAAACTTTTTACAATCAATCACGTAAGCAACAACTAAAATAATTCAAAGCAAAGTATGGTACACATAGACTACGAAATAATTATACCGAGTGTTTCATAACTAGGTGTACGCTTATTCTTCGCGTAAGGGATTGAGCTACCGTAATGTAAACAAGTAGCATGGGTTATGAGCTTCGCTTCGCTCGCAGCGTAAAAACTCGTGAGTATGAACTGAATAGAAAGAGCAACTGTCAACTATTGTCGCGAGCACGGAATAAAGCGGGAGATACATTTGCGCTGTTGCCAGATATGGGACTGGAAAAGCGAGGAACGGTCGAGAATCGCTCGCTCTGCGGCACGATCTGGCAACACTGAGCGCCCAGTGTTACCTAGCAGGGCTATAGCCCTAGTTACCTAGTCCGAGTGTCACTGCGCACTCCGACTGTTAATACAACTTCTATTTAAAATTTGTAAATAAAACTGTTCTCGTTTTGAGTATAACGGTTAAATGTTTGCAAATATTTGTAAATAATGGGAAGTAAAAGTTGTTCGCGTCCATGGAACCCGTTAATCCTCACGTGCTTCCCGGGTGGTGCTAAATGAACAACAGTTAAACAAATAATTAACCAAATCAAATCATTCAATATTTTCAACCCGTTTATTAAAAAATCTAATATTATTAGATTTATGTATCTGTTTGATAGATTATTATTATTAATAATTAACTAGGGGAAGCTGTTAATTGTAAATACAAAAATACTATACAATTTACCACAACGGTTTGAATTCCTTAATTCCTTTTTGAATTATTAATCCCTACTTCAAGTAGTAAAATGACACAATGAGAAGGCTTAAGCTTAAAATTGAAATACAGTTGTATACAATAGCTTAAACAAGTTTTTCATTATGTTTTGTACGCACGTTAAAAATGTAACCGCAATAGATAATTACATTTAAAAATGTAGTAATTTGTCGTTTTATTGATATCAGAAATTTTAAAAACGTCACACCTAAAGTTTAATAATTAATTACTTTATAAATGTTACATTTGTGTTTAAATGTATAGGCAAATAACACAACAACTAGATCAGCTGTCCGATTATTAAAAGCGCGTAGTTAGACATTTTACTAATAATAAATCAGATGTTAATTGTAAATACAAAAAACTATACAATTTACCACAACGGTTTGAATTCCTTAATTAATTTTTGAATTATTAATCCCTACTTGAAGTAATAAAATGACACAATGAGAAGATTTAGGCTTCAAATTGAAATATATGTTATGAGCGTTGATAGGTTCTCTCAAACAAAGGGCGAGCTTCTAGACAAAAACAAATAAAGTGGGGAATTTTTAAGATTTTATAATTTGTATTTTTTAACAAACTTAAAATAAGGAAATGATAAATTTTATATTTTTGGGAATGTTTGGGCTTCAAATTGGTACATTTGTCATGAGCCTAACTGGTGACGCCCAAACTAATGGATCAATGGATCTTACACAAATTTCTCCCATTTAAATAACAGGGCGTAATTTTAAAATGTCAGTTGTTAAAATAAACTCAATTTATTGGATTTTTATATTTTGCTGTAACTCTGCAGTGTAAAACGAATAAAATGACAATTTTTTTACAAATTGGTAGAAAAATACCGACGTAGTAAGCCGATAATGTACTTCCACAACGATAATTCAATAATTACAAAGCAAACGCATAAAAACGCATACGGTAGGCCTACATGTGAAGCACAAACCTAGAATAACGGTCGTTACACAATTAACATTGATAATTCAATAATTACGATAAGTATACTATAATTCAATAATTTATATAACAGGAAATCTATAAGAGATATAGAAGGGCACTGTAAGCGGCGTAAATGTTCTAAATTTTTAGCCCTTTCGATTGAGCTATCAACCAACCTCGTCCTTTTTATTTTTTCAAATCAATACAAAAAAACGAAAAATGCATAAAATTAGAATTTTTATAGCCTTGAATGTTAAAAAAAAAATCATTGCTTGATGAAATATCTAGAGATAAAAAATAAATACATTTTTTTTTTAAATTTTCACAATCGGTCCATTAGGAGAGGCTGGGCGATTGGAAATAGGTTTTCGACAAAAATCATTTAATAATATAGATTATTATTTGAAAATATAATTAATTATAACAAAATACTACGAGATGCTCTTCTCTTTCAGTTATTGTTTTCTCACTTTAAAATAGGATTTACAAAACTTTTATAAATTAACGAAATGATTTACAAACGCAATAAAAAACAAATACTAAAATATACTTTATTATGAAAACTAATGAATAAAAACGTGAATCCAGAATAAATAAATAGAATAGCGTGATCGGACCAATGCAGCGCTTGTGGCAGGACCTTTTAGTTTCGAGCGCAATTTTATTGTCGTTAATCAACTACATTAAAAACCAAAACGGGTTTTTGGAGACAAAACATGTTTAAACAACAATTTTAGTACTACTTGTAATTTCCTACAAGTTTCCCGCTGACGAAATATCGTAACTTGAAAAATTAAATAAATCGACCACGCAGCTGGACCGCTGACGTGAGTTAAGCAAATTTCCAAAATTAAGTTGTTATGCCTATGTTTTAGGGTTTCAACCAACAATTTGGGAAATGGGTCTACTCACAAAGGCGTTGAACAGCTGTCTGTGTGTACGCAATATATTAGTAGAATTTGTTTCCTCCTAGTGGCCTCGCGAGTTTGCATCACTTGGCTTTGAACTGGGTACTTTTATGGTATTTTACGTTTTTGTCGATTTTGGGGGAACCAAGCGAGCTATAAGGTCGCGTAAAAAAACAAAATGCGCAGAATAACATCCTACATTTATATTATTAGAAAAAACTCTAAAAAAATTTCATTCTCGTAGTAAAAATCTCAAAAAATAGTTACTTCCGGTCAAAAAACGTACTTCCGGTTGTTGGATTTTTTTGGCTAACGAACTCATCCGAGCCACATAGACAACCAACACGTGTACCAAATTTGGACCAAATCGGACTTAAAATGCGGCCGCTAGAGTGCGAACATATATATATATATATATATATATATATACATATATATATACACTTTTATATCATTGGTGCGTCCATGTTAAAGCACTTTACATTTAAAGTTGCGTCCGGGTGCAATGTCGCGTCCGTATAAGGACGCAATAGTACAACCCCATGTTAAACAATTGTGTCGTGAACCGGTGTGATATTTTAAAGAGTAAGCTTGTTCTATATTTCATAAGGTTGCTTAACAAAATATCAAATCATATTTTTTAATTTTTTTTCAGACCTAAAAACACGTTGCAAATATTTGGGTGGACTCAATAATGGTAGGAAGTTAGTAAACGATATACATTTCATAGTTCCGTGTTCTTTCGACAGAGTCGCTGCAGTCGACCTTTGTATATTTTTCATGTATACAGAATGACTAAATTAGTGTCATATTGCGTCCATAAATCTGGCAACACTGTAAAAAAATTAAAATGTAGTTTTCTACATTGATTCTTTTATTCGTAACTTTTAGTTGTCATTTCCCATTCCTTGATTTATTGAAAATAAATATTCGAAGGAGCTACGGCCCTAAAGTACCAATTGTTTTTACTGTTTGTAAACTGTTAACAATAGCGCTTTATTTACATTTCATGACGTCTGAGTAAAGCGGAAATATTCGTTATATTGTTTGAATTTAATTTGCTTAGGGGCTACGCCCCAAATACAGATATTATTATTTAATGTTTATAAACTATAAACTGGTGATTTATTTACATTTGATGTGGTGCGTAAAGCATTTAACTTCCTAAAAAGTCAGGCTTACTTTTGAATATGAACTACGCCCCAACTATATGTACAGTATTGTTATTTACTGTTTACAAACTGTAAAACTATATTATATTTGATGACCAGAGAGTAGAGCGATTGACTTCATGGTTTGGTACGGATCTATTATGCAAAGGGGCTACGCCCCAAATACGGGTATTGATGTTTACTGTTTATAAACTGTAAACCATTTTATAACTTTTTTTACACTAACAATAACGTAAAGCGCCCGACTTATAGTATTGTTCGGATCTATATAGCAATTGGCCTAAGCCCCAAATACAGAAATTCTTATTTGCTGCATATAAAGTGTAAAACTTGTCGGTCTATTTACATGACGTCTGAGTTTATCGCTAGTTTACTTGGTATTGTTCCATCTATTTTGCAATAGGGGCTACGCCCAAATACTGAAATTTAGATTTTCTGTTTAAAAATTGTAATCAACGTCAAATTATTTACCTATGGTGGATCCTGGGTATAGTAGACGACATCGTGGTATGGTTTGAGATCTAAAGAGCCATGGGGCTACGCCCTAAATAGAGAAATTGTTATTTACTGCATATAAACTGTGAAACTTGTCACTCAATTTACATTTGATGACGTCTGAGTGTACAGGTAGTCTACATGGTATGGCTCGGGTCTATTCTAGAATAGGGGCTACGCCCCGAATACAGAAATTTAGATTTTCTGTTTATAAATTGTAAACAACGTCAATTTATTTACCTATGGTGGATCCTGCGTATAGCGGCCGACATCTTGGTATGGTTCGGATCTATATGGAAATGGGGCTACGCCCCAAACACAGAAATTGGTATTTGCTGCTTATAAAGTGTAAAACTTGTCGGTCTATTTACATGACGTCTGAGTTTA